>JAQIWG010008594.1:0-11301 GCA_034695025.1 Chamaedrilus cognettii | reverse complement strand
TGCGAAAGAGATTAAGGCATCTAAATCAGGCAAGGCTGGTGGACCTACACAAGTGGTGGTAGAAATGATTAAGGCAGTGGGAGAACAGGGTGTAAAATGGATGACAGAATTTGCAATAAAGTCATGCGAAATGGTAGGATCCCAGAGGACTGGAAATTCAGTGCTCTAGTTTCAATCTATAAGGGAAAGGATGATGCAGTGCAGTATGGTAGTTATAGAGCCATCAAACTGCTGAAACATGGTATGAAGATACCAGAGCGAGTGCTGTAGAAAAGATTAAGAAAACAAATCACTATTGATGATATGCAGCTTGGATATATGCCTGAAAAGTGAACAGTTGATGTGATTTTCGTAGTGAGGCAGATGGAAGAAAAACGTTAAGCTAAATCAGTCAAGTTATACTATGTGTTTGTGGATCTAGTGAAGGCGTTTGATAGAGTGCCACGAAAGGTTTTAAGGTGGACGCTGAGAAAGTTGGGATTTGAGGAGTGGCTAGTCAGGGCTGTGATGGCAATGTATACTGACGCAAAGACATTGGTGAAAACACATGATGGACTAAATGATCTATTTGAGGTGAAGGTTGGACTACATCAGGGATCAGTGTTGAGCCGCTGTTGTTCGTGGCTGTGATGGAAGTGATTACCCGTGAGACAAGATCTGGGTAGCCATGGGAGCTACTGTATGCAGATGATTTAGTGTTAGTTGCAAAGAGTGAAGACGAATTGAACGATAAGATTTTTAGGTGGAAAGAGTGTATGGAGGCGAAAGGAATGAACGTGAATATAGAAAAGACGAAAGTTATGATAAGTGGATGCGGAGACGGAACGGTGAAGAAGTGTGAAAAGTGGCCATGTGGAGTCTGTGGAAAGGGGGTTGGTGCAAATGCAATTACATGCACAAAATGCCTTTGTTGCACTCATCAAAGAGGTATTGTGGCATAAAAGGTAGATTGGCTAATTTGATGACAGCGTTTGTGTGCAGAACGTGTCTATCAGGTCAAATAGATAGTCCGGCTTAGTGCCAAGGAATTGAAAGTAGGAGAGAACACATTTGAAAGAGTAAGAAAAATTTTTTGCCTTGGTGATATGATTAACGCCAATGGAGGTGTAGAATCTGTCTTGGTGATGAGGACAAGATGCGCATGGGGGAAGTTTCGAGAGTTCTCATCAATTCTAACTGGAAAGTATATATCGCTGAAGCTGAAAGAAAGGGTATATGAAGCGTGTATAAGAAGTGCAATGATATATTGTAGTGAGACATGGGCACTGAAGGCCGATCAAGGGGCCCGATTTGAGCGGACAAAGATGAGAATGGTGAGGTGGATGAGTGGAGTGTCAATAAAAGAGACAAAGTATTGTGCCGATCTGACAGCCAGAATGGCTGGAGGCAATGGGGGAGGTGGTAAGGAAAAACCAACAGAGATGGCTGGGGCATGTTTTGAGAAAGGAACCAAATGATTGAGTGCGGAAATGTATAGATTATGAGGTAGCTGGGAAGAGACGTATAGGGAGGACAGAAACGAGGTACAAAACACAGAAGGATATGAAAGGTAGAAAATTAACAATTGAGGATACGACGGATAGGATAAAGTGGAGGGCGAGTGTCCATAGCTGCTAATGGCCGTGACACAAATCCCTGTGTAAGCGGGGAATGCGGCCACAAAACGCGAGTGTGTCTGTGTGTGTCTTAAGGACTCCAGTCAGTGAATCAAGTTTACGAAGTGCTTAGGGCAAACTGTTTCACACAACTGTTTCGCACTTGTTGGAGTGGCAAAGCTGAAGGCGCTCTCAGCGAGCTTAGTCCTTGTAAAAGGTGCAACCAGGCGAGTTGAGTCAGCTGCAGAGCGAAGGATCTCGTTGGCGCATATGTGATGCGTAATTTCGCGAGATAGGTAGAGAGGGCTGTGTACACAAGCGTAGCGAGTGTGTAGTCAATGCGCTCGAGCGTCGGGAGAAAGTAGAGCTCCCTGTGGGCTCAAATCAAATCAAGTTTCTTTATTACGAACACCACAGCATGTACAGCAGGTTATGTGAACACAGAGATATGTTCATTATCTGGATAAGCAGGCGCTGGGTGTGACACACTCAAGACGCTCTTACATGTACGTTCTTCAGGCTCTGCACACGTCATATTTTGACGCATTGACATATAAAACTCGTTGATGCTGAGAAATGACATGACTGTTCGTGTATTGTTTGATACAGTTAAAAACTCACTCTATTGACTGGTTTAAAACACGTTAAAACCTCCATCATGTAAGTTTTCTGCTCAGTGTTTCATATCAATCATTAAATCACAGATCACCATCAATAAGTCATCATCATCATTTACATTTTACGTTCACTTTTGCGTGCTTGCACAGGTTGGACGTTTCCCATGATGAGACTCCCCATAACTCTCGATTCTTCGCCATCTCTCTATTCATGCCTCGCACTTTCATATCGCACTCTACCGCCTCCTTCCATGTTTCTTCCCCGTCCCCCTTTCAACGATGCCTTCCACCTTAATACACAGGCATGCGGATACCCAATCTTCCTCATTCATGCGTTCCACATGTCCAAACCACCTCAGTTCCCTTCTTCACCGTGATACATACCACACCTAACCGTTTTCTCAAATCTTTGCTTTAACACTTGTCCTTCAATGACACTCCACACATCCATCTCACCATCATTCTCTCTGTCCTCTCTAATCTCAGAAGATCCTCCACCTTCGCTGGCCATGTCTCACTTCCATAGACCAATTTACTTTGCACACACATTTTGTAGAATTTTATTTTCTGTTTCAATGAGCCCTTGCTCTCAAAATTGATCCCAGTTTATTAAAGTTTGCCCAGACACTTCTCACCCTTGCCCTTGCTGCCTCCTCCGCTCCTCCTCCGCAACCAATTATATCTCCCAATAAATCACAGTTCATCAACGATACTACATACATACATACATACAGCTGTACAGTACACATACTTTGAATATAGCAGTTTTTGCTTCTATTTTCACAAATTATTTATCAAGACATTCGAGTTGTGGTGGGGCCCGGAAGGATACAAATGAAGTTGCTTCTACAGTATTCTGCGATAAATAGTTTCAGGGGTTACTTTGCATGCAAAAAAAATCAGTCGAGAGTCAAGCCTGGGGGTTGTTGCCTTCAACTTCCAGTTATGACCTCTAGTTTGTCTTTAGCCGTAAATTATAAAAACTTTGGGGCGGGCGTTTCAATTTGTCCGTGCAATATTTTATAACAAAAGCAGAGGTCAGCTCTCAACCGCCTGAGCTCCAGGGTGCAAAGGTCCGCTTTTTCAAGACGTGCCAGGTCTTGATATATATAGCCGTGATAGGCTTTGATATCCTACTAGTTTTTTTGTAAACATTTGTTGAATAGATTCGAGCCTGCGAATATCTGAAAAGTTACACAGGCTCCAGACTTGGGAACAGTACTCTACGATTGGTTCTACATATGTTTTGAAGCCTAAAATCAAAATGAGTATTTATGGTAATTAATTTTTTATTTATAAATAAAGTCTTTGCTTCGCTTTAGCTACAATGGAGGAGATATGATCTGAAAAGGTTAACTTGGATTTAAAGTTGACTCCTAAGTTGATGACGTCTGCGGTTCCTGGAAAAATTGCGTCCGCTAATATAACGTTTAGCTCAGAGGGTTTTGAATCGTGTTTGTTAGAAATTAGAACCATTTAGATTTTTCAGTCGAGATAGGTAGTTGCCACGCCTTCGATCAATTAGCTACAAGGGTCTCTTTGAAAGCTTTCCCATCAGTGCCATTTATGCTATTATTATATGCCTTTAGATCGTCAGCTTGTAATTTTGCTATGGAAGGGTGAGGTAATTCTGTCGTAATATCATTAATATAGAATATGAAAAGGATTGGGCCCAGAACGCTTCCCTCAGTGCACTGCAATTTTGCACTGACAACACGCTGTGATACAGCAAAGCTGTTAACAATTTTAACTGATGGAGTACGATTGCAAAGCAGAGATTTTATACAAGCAAGTAAAGATCCCCTGATTCCAGCCCAATTTAATTTGCGTGTAAGTTTTGGCAGTGAGACGCTGTCGAATGCTGGGGCGTAATCAATTTTGGCAACGAACGTGTCGACTTTGGAGTCTAGGTTATGTGTCCAATCGTTTGAAGACAAGCAGGTTCAAGGTTGTAGAGTGTTTGGATCTAAATCCATGTTGATTAGCCGATATACTTTTTCCTTCTACAATGGTGACAATGACAGCCTTAATAGTTGTCTCAAAACAATTTCTGCCGACACATGTCAGAGAAATTGGTCAGTAGTTTTTTGGGACTGCCAAAGTTCCTTTTTTAAAAATGGGAATTACTCTTGCTTCCTTCCAAAGTCCAGGGACCCGTCCTGCTTGCATAATGATGTTAAAAAAAAAATTGTAACGGAAATGCGAGAGAACTTGTTAAATTATGGAATAGAATTGCTGGTAGACCGTCAGTCAGGTCCCGTGGCCCGTGGGGTTTTTGCTTTTCAATTTTTTTTGTATCAGCTTGATTTTTATTCGTTCTATATGTGATCAATTCTAAGGCAGTCTCATCATTCGGGTTAAGGTTAGGTATTTGTGGCAAGACTCCGTCATCTTCAGCGAAAGCGCTAATAAAATCAGAATTTAGAAGTTCAGCCTTTTCTTGATTTTCTAAAACCAGTTTGCCAGAGGGAGCTCTAAAAAGAGCCAATGCCGGTATGGTGAACTGAATTTTCATTAACCAACTGATAAAATTTCCCCGAATCTTTAGCGCTGATTAAATTACTTCCAACTGCTTCTTGAGCGGAAATGGTTGCCAATCTCAATTTTGTCGCTAGAATTTATAGTTTTCTTTGTTAATATCTGATATTGTTTTCTTCAATTTGATCTAAGGTTTCAATTTTTTAGCTCTATGTTTTCAGATAATTTTTGTTGGCCTCTTGGCTTTAGGGTTCAGGGTACTTTTATGCAAGAAAATTGGGACAAATCTGTTAATTTCAGATTTGATCACAGAGCAAAATGATCCCCAGAGCTCGTCGACTGATAAATCCGAGCAAATAACTTGGCTCCATTCATTCAGTTGACAATAATCGGCAAGAGCTTCCCAATTGGTTTTGGCCCAGGCCAGAACTGGGGTTGGGTTAGGGCAGAGCCATAGAGAAGCAAGTACTGAGACTTACGATATTAGAAGCCGTGTTAAAATCTGATTGGCTGCATGGTCTTTTGAACCTAGTCGCTGTCTAGGCGCAGACGCACGTCCATCTGCCATTCAAATTGTCTGCCATAATGTTTTGAAAAACACAGACTCCGCAACAACAAAATGATAAAAATTGTTGCAAATTAAGCAATGTTTGGCTACGAAGCGTCAAGTTGCACAGTGAACTGTTCAAGCACTATTAGTAGGGGCTTATTACCCATTCAGATTTTCTATTAATGATGAGAAACGCAAGCAAGGGGTCACGCAATATTGATTACGCGAATTTGAATCGAGAAGGGGAAGAAATATAACCAAATCTAATTGAATAAAATGCCCAAATCTGATAAAATCAGGAAACAATTTTTTTACTACTTGTTTTCAAATTCAGACATCATGGCAACAATGCTTGAACTCCCAATTCTGACGCACACATAAATTTTGACCACATTCTACCAGCGTTAACATGGTGAACAATGGAGTTCCATTACTGGTAATTTATTACTATACCTGCTGTGGGTTAGGGCAATGTCCACTCATTTTACATTCAGGCATAGCAATTGTAAAATTAATTGAATTATGGTCGCTCGTGCAGAACGGAAATCCTACTTCAACTTCTGATACGAGGCTACGATCATTGCTGAATATTAACTCCAAATTCCTAAATTTTCTCAAGTCTAGTTGGTTCTGGCATAAACTGATGCAGTCCCAGGCTAGAGCGCAGGTCAAAAAATTTAGCACGTTTTGCTCCCGTTCTGGGAATCATATTCACCCAATCAATGTTTAGGAGATTAAAATCTAGCAGTTAAGAAGTAGATGTGCAGCTTTGCTGTATAACAAACACCTCAATTTCATAGAAAAATTTAGCCTACCCCAGCAAGTCAGGGAACAAAGAATAGACCTGCCGCCCAGAGCTCCCCAGGCGAGTCGTAAAAGGCGACTAAAGAAGAGGGAGTGGTTATGTAGCCCTCATACATAGAACTTCTTACACAGACTGTAATAGTTTTCGTCACTCCCACACTAAACTCATGTTTTAACGAATAAGTGTTTTTAACACTAAAAGTGTTAAAAACATTTATGCAGAAACAACGCCTCCATGGTTGGTAAAAACAGACTTCAAGGCGACAGAAACAAAATTATTAACTGAACTTTTGTGGTAAGTGTTCTCACTTGATAGTGACCATGTATTTCGCTAGACAGACATGACCAAATTGCTCAATGTTAATCGTAATGAGGGGTGAAAATTTTTACATCTATGTCTCCTATCTAAGCATTTTTTTCTCCAAATTTCCCAAACTCTACTACTATTTCCTCCCAAAACGAACATGCGAGCAGGAGTGAAGGGGGGGGGTAACTAATTTTCCGGCTCAAAATCATCTCACCAGCCGAAACAAACACAAAACATCGATTTTGTGGATTTCAATTGCTAGAAAAATGTAAATAATGGTGTTTTTAAAGAATTACAGCTTAAATATAATCATCTGTTTGTTAGTGATTACCGCCCCCCCTGACTCCATTTTAGAAATGATTACCGCCCCCACCCCCCTCACTCCATTTAAAATTCAGTGCTAAATTCAATTGTTTACAGAATCAAAATTCAAAATTGAACCGCAAAATCGTGGGAATGCAGTGCGATTAGCGATGGCATTGTTTTCGAACACTCACACTGCCCTAGCAAATACAATGAGATGCGACGACTAGATTTGCGACGACTAACGATAGCCTAAATAACAAACGTTGTGGAGTCCACCCAAAAGTGAACATTAATTTATGCGTGGAAAGTGTAGAATTTTTTGGATGAAAAACGTGGAGAATGATGGTCTGATACTGTTTGTCAAGTTTCATGTCAATAGGAGTTGTAGTTTAAGAGAAGATGTCACACAAAGCGAGTTTCTGCGAGCGCGATATAGACGAACGGCCGTTTTTGAAACCTAAACGCCTTTGGTGTTTGATAATATTGGGCCCTTTAGAGAACAGATATTTACAGCTGTAACTTGGCCAAATGTTAGCCGATTTTCATAATTTTTCACAGCAATAAAGTCAAACCAATATGCAGCAAAATGTATATTTTGCTTTCCAAAATATCCTAATCCTGTTGCCGCATTACCTTGAGAAAGTTGACAAATTAAAATAGTCAGTTTTCTAACATGGTTAAATATACACAGTTTTCAGAAAGTTGTAAGCATTTCGCTTAAATTTCACGTTTAGAATGTGTGATTGGATGTCTAAAGTGTTCCACTTTAACTCGCATATCAGCACAAAGTCTATTGTCAACAGCTTTGTGTCGAAGAAGAAGCGGATTGCAACTGAAGCTCTGCTGTGCTCATGAACAACATGACGTCGAGGGTAGTGATCTTTTTCAGCGTGTCTTAGCCAGACAGTGTTGACCTCGTTTTTGCTGAACTCAGGAGTCATACTGTAATATATATTACAATGTATCTAATGTATACTGTATTAAACTTATCACTCGGATAGTTTCCCTGTCTGAGGAACTGTCGCCAGTCATGCAAGAATATATTATGCCAAAAATATATTTGCTTCAATTTTTTTGCGATTGCCGCTGAGATAATTGGACACAAGGTCCCCAAATTGAAAACTAAAACATTAATGCGTTCAAAAGCTATGTAAAGTTCTTGCAAAAAAAGTTCAAAAAACGATGTTAACCAGGGTCATGAAGCTTACTAATTGGATTTGGGTTGCTAACGGGGTCATTCTGCTGCATAAACCTTGTTTTAGTTTTCCAAAATTCACATTCGTGACGTCCTGTGTTCTGAAATCTCTAGACTCGAACGCTATTTTAGCCCTTGTCAATGGTAGGAGACCCATGCCATCCAAGCAAAGGTCTGCCATGTTTCTTCCATGCAGCGAGCAAGACGAGTGACCATGCTTCTCTGGCGAATAAAATCAGTATTTAAGCGTTAGCCTAAGTGCACAGCAGCACTAAGTGCAATAAAGCACTAAAGCACTAAGTGCACAGCTCCCAATTTTGGGAGCTTGTGTCAAATTATCTCAGCGCAAATCTTGAAAATTAGAAGCAAATATATTTCTTTAAGGCCGAGTTATTGCGAATTCTCTACGAAGATTTTTTTTATGCTACACTGTACATCCTTGGACTAAATATAACGGGGGATGAAGGGTTGTCGGCTCTTTCATGGGTTTTGATTTTTGAGATCTGTACTAACGCAGTGTCAAGTGCAAGATGTCTGGAAAATATTTAGATGACCAGCGCTAGGCTCATAGTTAGGCACGGCATGTGTAGATTCTGTAGATCGTCAGCTAGATCTATGTTGTTCACAATGTTTGAAAATGTTTTAAATGAAAATGTTTTAGACTTTTGACATAAAAATTGTCGGACAATGCCAATTGCATGGTGGATTTTAGCCAATAGATTTACGAAATGATATCCAGAAAATAAATTCTAGAAGTAAATTTTTCTTGGCCATTTTACACACGTTTGCTAATTATATAGAACTTTATTCGCCACGAAGGCAGTAGAAAACATACAGTATATAACAATATCGCAGTGTACAGAATCCATGATATTTCAGACTAAAAGTGCAATGTTAAAGAGATCAGAAAAAAGCAAACTAATTATGTAGGCTACCAAACAGTGCTAACCTCGGCAGATAAAATGCTAAACAATGTTCTTATCAAACGACTCGGACTAAATGGTAACAAATTGACTAATTTTGTCTTGCAAAAGCTAGCTCAACAGTAGTATATCCTGTATAAATTGACAATCTGCAATTATAGTTGCATTAAAACTTTCAAAAATCTTCATGAAGACACGGCTCCATGGATGCTCGGCGTTTCGAATAAGCGTCTTTGTTAAAGGCAGTGCTTCTACAACGTACAGCAAACATGGCAGAGCTATAGTTGAAATCAAGTTTAGTGTCGCAATGTCATTATTAATTTAACCAAGTTTTCTATATATTGAATTAAAACGTGCGTAAAATTTACTCTTCATTCTATCGAAGCAGCAGTAAAAATTTTTTCGATTCGTTTATGTTAGTACCGAAATAAGTCACTGAGTTGGTCCATGGAATTGCCCTTAAAAGTATAAAGCGTCCATGGAATTGCCCTTAAAAGTATGAAGCGCAGTACATGGCTCCTTCCACCGCTTGCCTATTCTAATACAGCAAGATTTAGTTTCATTTAACACTAAATCTATTCTAGTAAGTTCATCACAACATACATCAATCATCCTCTGTAATTCACTAACAGAGATGTGAAGAGTACAAGATCCTCAGCATATAGAATAGAACCTAGATTTAAGCAAAACATAGTACATCTGGAGCAATTTAGCCTATTTAACAGAATATCAACATAAATTGAGAAAAGAATTGGAGGCAATACTCCCCCCTGGCATACACCGGCAGTGAGACAAAAAAGCTGGGAAATTATGTTGTTCCACCTGACGCTATTAGATGACTTATTGTACCAACTATTTAAGACACGCATCAGACTAATTTGAGTCCCTCTGTTCATTAGCTTTAGAAACAAGCCACGATAATTTATGCGATCAAATGCAAAATAAATATCGAGACAGCATACATTAACCATAGAACCACTGGCTACAAAATATAAGATGACTGTACAAACAGAGAATATTACATGTAGGCAACCAATTTGTTTTGTTAAACCAAACTGTCTATCAGAGGAATATAAAAAGCTACCATAGAGAACAAGAAGGCAATGTTCGAACACTTTAGATATAACTGGACTAATGGCTATACCTCTGAACTGATTAACTTCTAGTATACCTCTTAAACAGGAGTCTTTTGGAATAAGAATTAATAAACCAAGTCCAAAGCTCGACAGAACAAAACCAAACTTAAGCATCAGGTTAAACAGTACAGCTAACACATGTTTCAAAGCTGGATGTAGATAGGTCAAATCTTCAGTTTGAAAATTGAAAAGTCCAGTCGCTTTGCCAGAATGCAGTTTACCAATAGCTATGTCAGTTAGGTCAGAATCAATCTCAGCATACATTGAACAGCAGTGATTCCTATATTTAGCAAAACAAGCATGAAAACAGTGAGTAATTTGTTTATCACGATCCAGTGAATTAACTGCATACCTTACAGAAATAATCTTTAAAGTTATCGACAATAGCATCATCATCATTGCAGCCCTCAATACAGGGAAGAGGACGCCCAGAATCACACACTTTACCTTTCCATGTCTTCCAGAACTTGCAGGGGTCCTTATGGATAAGAGACACATGAAGATCGTTAGATACCTGTTCTTTACTTTGGCCTTTGCGCTGTTTTATTAGAAGTCTATAACAGTATTTGTCGTGGGTTCGAGTCTCGTATATACTTTCACTCCTAGGTTTCCCACAATCAGCCCACTGCGTGTGAGAAAGCATAGCTTTGTTTTAAATCTTTTAATTCTATATCCCAGTAAAACTTTAGTGCATTTACTTTCAGCCTGTGTATAAATTTACCAGCGGCTAGATTTAGTGCGTCAACAGCATTCTCTATCATCGAATGTGGCTGGTCACTAGCAACTTTGTAGAAGTTATTTAGAAGATAAACAGAATGATTTAAATCAGCCAATAGCAGTAATTGCCCAGTATACTTATAATAAGCCTGACGGTTACCGCAATCAAACCTAAGATGATAGCATGACTCGCTGCCCACCGTAGAGGCAGCCTTAGCAGGCACTATTACACTATTGTCATCAGCTCCACCACGGCAGGCAGCAAGGTGTAGCATACAGTCTAGACCTGGGGGGTACAGAAACTATCATATTAAACTTTCGTGATCAGAGAAATTATTACAAGCATCAATTGTTCTGTAATAGTATTGTAACGTGCTGTAATAGTTCTGTAGAAAGACATATAAAATCAATAGTTGAGTAACAATCTCGTTTTTCATTGCTAAATGTATAAGAAACTATTAGCACCATGCTTCTGGTCAACAAAAGAAATGTTACAGTCGCATTGAAAGGATTTTAAAGTTAACGAATTCATGCGATTTAGATATAGGTCAGTGTTAAAATCTCCCGCCATAAAAATGTATTCAGGATCTCTACAATTATTAATCACAGACTCAATCTCGGATAGCATATTCACTACCAGATCATGCGACTCCAGTGTCCCGTCCTCACAAGG
>JAQIWG010008593.1:0-11301 GCA_034695025.1 Chamaedrilus cognettii | reverse complement strand
ATAAGAATAAGAGCAGGAATATGCAACAGGTAACTAAGCACATAGGTTTCATGTTGAGGCGTAAGGTGCGATTGTCACGTCCGTTACCATGGAATGGCTCCTGAGCCGAGAGCTACTGCGGTACTCCTATTGGTAATCATAATGTAGTCATTACTGAATATACATGTTTGACCAGAAAAATGTTGCCTCATAATTTCATATTTAAAATAAAACTGCGCGCAAATGATTCAATTTTCATAAAATTTCAATAGCGTGCACGCTACCGCAATACTCATGGTGCATGCTCAAATAGTACCCTCACTATTCATTTAATGGCAACCTAGCGAGTAAGGATCAGTCTAAGCGTTCTATTCTAGTGTGCTAGTGAATGAAACATGTGAGGTACATTCATGTTTTTTTTGGCCACCGTGTATGTAATAAATGTTGTTATTGTTAGCATGTAGTCAGAGGACGAGGGGAGGGGGCGGTGAGGTGAGAGGGTTCGTTGTTGTTGTGTTGTTCTTGTTGTTGTGTTATTCTTGTTGTTGTTGCTGTGTTGTTGTTGTGTAGTTGTTGTTGTGTTGTTCTTGTTGTTAGATGCAGTCAGGGGTCAAGGTGGGCGGTTTTTAAGGTTTTTGGTATGGGTTTGACTGTCTGTAGGAACAGATCCTTATTGTAGTTGTTGTTGTTGTAGCAGTTTTTGTGGTTGTTGTAGTTGTTGTAGCGTAGTTGTAGTTGTTGTTGCGTACAGTCGGAGGACGAGGGCGGCAATGAGGTGATAGGGTTCGCGAGCCTGCAGGAACAGATCCACCGCAAGGCGCTCAAGCGCGGCTTTGACTTCACGCTGATGGTTGTGGGGGAGAGCGGCCTCGGCAAGTCGACCCTCGTCTCGAGCCTCTTCTTCAATCCTGACCTCTACCGCGACCGCACCCTGCCCTCGGCACACGGTGGGACCCTTAGCTTATCAATCCTGGATCTGATGAACTGAGGATATGGCAAGGGGTTTTTATTGAATCTCTCAACATGTGTTCAGTGTTAATTCAGATTAGAATCATGCTTTGCCACTTTTGAAATTGGTCTTTAAAAGTACACAAGATCAAAAACTTACTGTGCTTTGTCCTTGTTCACTTGAGTCAAAAATAATTGGTTTTAGGTCAGTAAAATTGGTTTTAGGTCAGTAAAATTGGTTTTAGGTCAGTAAAATCGGTTTTAGGTCAGTAAAATTGGTTTTAGGTCAGTAAAATTGGTTTTAGGTCTAGTAATAATAAATACATATATGCACAACAATCAACAATAATAATAATAATAATAATAGTTTAATTATATTGAGTTTAAAGTCTTGGCATTCGAGGACGTCATCGGGGACCTCGTAGCCTCCAGTTGCCTTGTTGATTTCTGGGATACTTGGCAGTAAATCATTGCATGGACTACAGCAGTGGCTCTCACTGGGTGCGCACACAGATCGTGTGTAGTCTACCATTGTAACGGCATGCTGTGGCTGGGTGCGCACAGATCAGATCAGTCGGACGGTGGCGCTGGAGAAGCGCTGCCTCGAGATCGAGGAGAAGGGCGTCAAGCTGAGACTGACGATCGTTGACACGCCAGGCTTCAACGATTCGCTCGACGCCAGCCAATCGTCAGTTTTGTGTCACTTCATGCTGGGTTACGGTTGTAAATACCGCAGCTATATTTTTGTATGCGTTTACACAGTTTCATATTAGGTTGTTTAACATTTGCGGTTTTTTGGTTTGGCTAATATATGCCTGATATTCTGGCAGGTAGAACTGTTGTTTGAAGCTTGAACTCAAAGTGTTGGATTAATAATCCATTGCGCAATAACATTATCAAAGATGTCTGTGATGTGTCATGTATGTCAAGCCTACGATTGAGTCGTCAAACATCCTGATTTAAAAAAAGTTTTAAAAATTTGAAAATAGATTTTAGTAGGTATAGTTTCAGAATGAAATATTTTAAAAGCTGTTGGTTGTGTCGGCTGAATTATTTGGTGGGCTGCTGGAGTCCTGTTGACTGTATTAAAACTCAGACTCAATTGTTATTATCTGACGACACAGTTACCGGCCGGTGGAGGAGTACATCCACGCTCAGTTTGACCAATACTACCGCGACGAGAGCGGCCTCAACCGACGCAACATCAAAGACAACCGCGTCCACTGCTGCCTCTACTTCGTGTCTCCCTATGGGCGCGGGTACTGCACGCTCTATGCTCTATGTTCTATAGGCGCGGGTACTGCTCTATGCTCTATACCACTCCATACCACTGCTGCCTCTACTTCGTCTCTCCATACGGATGCGGGTACTGCACGCACTATCTAATTACAAATAGTTCTAAATACTCATTGTTTGTTGCTACATGCATAAATCAGCGTGAATTTTAAAATACTTATTTTATTTTGGTCCTTCTCTCTATTTGGCTCCATTTTCAGTGAATGATGATCAAAATTTGAAGTTTATTATTCTTTTATTATGGCTTGATTTTGTTTGATTAGCCTGCTATATTTAGTCAATTATTATTGTCTTTAGTGCATCGTTTTCAGTGCTTGCTGTTGTTACATGTCGTAACGCTGCAGAATGACTGATATATTCTGTTTATTGTGTAGTAGCGCCGCATATATGCCATCATTGTGTGGTAGCGCCGCACATGGGGGGCGTTTGCCTGGTAACGCTGCACATAATGCGATTACTGTGCGGCAATGCTTCTCGTATGTGATAATTGTGTGGTAGCACTGTACCTATACGATCGTCATGTGGTAACGCTGCAGGTTGCGTCAGGTAGATGTTCAGTTCATGCTGCGCATTCACAACAAGGTCAACATTGTCCCGGTGATTGCCAAGGCCGATACTCTGACCCCTGCAGAGGTGCAGCGGCTCAAGGCCAAGGCAAGTCCTCTTTACTGCTTCATGGAATTAACTGTTGCTTTGCTTGCTTCTTTTCAGCAGTTCAGTCAAGTTGTACTGAAAACTAACTTAACTACTTCTGTAGCTTATTCTAAGCGGTGGAGTTTTTGTTTAATACTAAGACAGCTTTACTAGAATATTACAAATCTGTGGACTGCAATGTTTAACGGTGAGATAATAGTGAAGTTTTATGCTGTTAAATTCTACGAGTAGGCTAGGTAATGACGGATATTAGCTTCAAGTTATGGTGACTGGTATTTTTATTTATTGAGCTCTGTGATGTTGTTGGTGTCAAGGTGATGGAGGAAATAAAGCAGCACAAGATCAGAATCTACGAACTGCCACAGAATGATAGCGACGAGGAGGATGACGAATATGCTAAAAAAGACCTTGAACTCAAGGTGTGGATTTTTGGGAGATTTAATAATGAAATACAATTTTATTTACTGAGATAGATTTGTGCTAACATTATTATTGAGCAGCAAAAAGGGTAGTCGAGCCTATTTAGTCAGTAGTTTTGAGCTAATTGTTAGAGGGCCCTTTCTAAATTCAAAGTGTATATTACGCTGTTTTTGGCAATATAATTTGATTACCTTCTTGTACTCTATGTGAATTACAGGAATCCATTCCATTTGCGGTTATCGGCAGTAACACAACAGTGGAAGTCAACGGTAGAAAGGTCAAAGGACGCATTTATCCCTGGGGAATTGTCGAAGGTAATATTTGTATTATTTTTTGTTTGATGTAGCTTTCTTGGTGTCTATTAAGTCAATATGTGCCGGTAGCTGTAATTTTATACATATTATTGGCAAGCTGTTGTGGCGTATTTGACGGTACATTTTTATGTGTCAGCGATCAACCTGATATTTACTTTGTATATTTCATGAGGGATAATAATTTCATGCGAACTAATTCAAGTTAATCTCTGTTATTATTTGTTTTTTTCTTTGATGGCAGTTGAGAATCCGGAGCACTCAGATTTCACGAAGCTGCGACAGTTTCTTGTCAGGTCTGTCTCGGCTCCGCCTAATTATGCTTTTAATTACGCTGTCGAGGCTTCTATCAAATCACTGCGTAGTCTATTCAGGCATAGTTATCTTGGCTAACTAATGCCCTGTCCTGTCTATTATGCATCTTAAAAGCGTAATAGAAAGTCATTTTTAATTCTTTATTTGGATTTTGATGTACTTGCATTGAACTTCTGAACTTCAGGATGCTCTCAGATAGAATGAAATAACTTGACAGCATATTGTAACAATTTTGCTCTCTTTCTTAGATTTTGAAATGAAGTTTGAAATCTTGAATAAAGCGTTGAAATCTATCTATTGTTGACTTTGTTTTGTAAAATTTGGTTCTAGCAGGCGCAGATTTGTATATCTTGTGTGCCTGTGTTCGTCATTATCTTTCTTTTTCTTGGTATCGCATTGTTTTATTCTTGTTCCTGTTCTCACTGCTCTTGTTCCTGTTTGTGGCGCAGCACTCACATGCAGGACCTGAAGGACTTGACGCGCGAGGTGCACTACGAGAACTTTCGCGCACTGCACATCAAAGAACAGCAACTAAGAACTGGCGGCGTCAACCGTGATCAACGGTGAGCGCTCATGTAGTAGCAATATCAGAAACATTGTATATAATTGTTTAATAGTTGCGTTTCCCTTGTGTAACTTATCGCGATTTTACTGCAATCAATGCCAGCATAAAGCTGGGTTCATGGGTTTGCTAATGATAAAGTTGTTCTTTAATAAGTAGAAGTAATCGATAGCCGCAAAGTAAACTTTCTGTTCTCTTCATGATGCTGGAATACTCCCTGCAGACTGGGGTAAAAGAGAACAGGACTGCAGCCCAGAGCTCCCCGGGCAAGTCGTAAGAAGCTTCTGAAGAAGAGGGAGCAGTTCATTGAATGACCACGGGGCACCGAATCGCATTGCAATAGTCTTTGTTACTACACACGATCCTGAACTCCCAAACAATGTTCATGATGCTGATGTAATGCATGTTACTGGGTAGTTATTCAGTTGAGGATGCACGATGCATAGTTTTATGATTGGAGACGGTTTCTGTTTCAGGCAAGAGGAGGGAGATACAGAGGCTGCCGAGGCTGACCACTTGCTGCGACAGAAAGAAGCGGAGGTAAGTCATGGCTGCTGTCACGTGGTAGGTCCCTGGCATCCAACCAAGCAAATCTGCCACTCATTTCCACACATTTATAGTCTTCTGTGTTCCTTGTTTAAATTAAATGGCTTCATTTGATTTATTTTGGAGCATTATATACTTTCAATTTATTTATCTTTTTTGGATGTATCATTCTGTTAGTGAGTGTCACTTATGTAACTATTAATGTTATATGATGCTTCATAAACTAAACGCAATATGAGAAGTGCTGGTGTTGGCTTATATTACGGTATTCTGAATATAATTTGACAAAGCATCCGATTATGACGCATTGCAATTTGACAGACAGGAATATGTTGTAGTGCAAATATCCACAGTATTGTCTCTGCTGTGTGTCACAGATCCGACGCATGCAGGAGATGCTGGCTCAGATGCAGGCTCAGCTGGCCGGAGGGAAGTAAACCAACGAATCACAGAGACTTGCTAGCGACCAATCGAATCTTACTTACATAATGTAGCCTTTATTCAGCAGTCGTATTAGGTGATATTCATTTCAAAGATACTTGCACAAAGGTTTGTGAACAGGAGATACATTGAGATCAGCCAGTTGGTTAGGGTTTAATCATGGCCGATGGTCTGTGTAGTGCTCGACTTGTGATCTAACATAATGGCGGTAATGTTTTGTATGTGTCTAACGCCCGTTTCATTGTTGTCCAATCGTGTTTCAGCTTTCCCAGCGATAGAATCGATGCAGCACCCACCAAATTGTCAAAACATCTGTTGTGAATTTTCATCCAGCTTGTTCCGAGTTCGTATTTTGCTTTTACGCGCCATTAAATCTTCAAATGATTCTTTTATATGACTAAATTGAGCATTTGAGTGTGTGGC
This sequence comes from Chamaedrilus cognettii, assembly GCA_034695025.1. Classification (NCBI taxonomy): domain Eukaryota; kingdom Metazoa; phylum Annelida; class Clitellata; order Enchytraeida; family Enchytraeidae; genus Chamaedrilus; species Chamaedrilus cognettii. The sequence continues at coordinate 5,406 of JAQIWG010008593.1, read as the reverse complement.
TTGGTTGCCAGTTTCAAACCCAGAGGCATATACTGCGTATGGCTTAGAATCTCATCATTCTGTACTCCGAACTGTGAAGCGAATTGTTCACGGCATCTGCGCCTGATGGCATTAAAACTTATTTTGCACTAGACCCTGCATCACTCATCCTTAGCTGTCCAATGCTGAACATTCGAAAGGCCATACTGCTGCTAATAATTATGATGCGAAATGCTAATGCTAATCTTTAAATATGAGATTGGTGAAAAAATCTTTCAGTATGAGATTGGTGAAAACTTTGCGTTTGTTAATTGGATTGTCTCGTCAGCATTGTACGATGAACATTGTAGATAATAATTATTTATGACTATTATATTTTTTGTTAACCGGTTTAACTCTTCATTTCATTTATGTCGTTGTTAATTGTTGTGCGTGTGCAATATTTAATTTGCTTTCAACGATTAACATATAAGCTATTAGAATTCGGAATCGTTTAAATTAGAGCCTACGCCGTGCTGATCAATAGTTTAATTGAAGCGTTGAAGGCTGATCATGACCATTGGGTTTTTTTTACTGCCACTTATCATATGCAATTTTATGTGATGTTTTTAGCATATGACATTGTGTTGTGATTTATTAAGTTTTGTTGTACATACGATAAAAGGGAGGTTCATATTTCTGCAAGCATATAGGTGCTTTATTGAATTTCGTCGAATTGGATACGATTGTAATAAAAAACTTTATCTCATCCTTTTCTCACATCATTTACTAGTGTCTAAATGCGGAATAACGCAATATGGGAGTGCACCACAGGAACCATTGTGCCTGCTAATGCGTGAATGAGAAACAGTTAAAATTACTTTGAAATTAAATAAAAAATTTAGACATTGTTTTTGTAAAGTGTGGAAGAGTGAGATAACGGTTTTTTGCTTGCTGTCCGTTCATAATGTCAACAAGTTAAAGGTTTCAAGTCATTCATAACTGCACACGTCTCTGCCTGCATTACACCACAGACTTAACGCGGTCGGAGCAATAACAGTGATCATGGTGACTGTTTATGGAGCTGCTTTGATCATGTTTGATGGTGACCAGGATGACCTAGTGTTAAATAATTTGTAAGTGTTGCATGCATGTAAACTAATGAAACCATATTATGCCTCAGTGTAGCTGTTATGACGCGAGTTTAGATATTCTGTAAAGACTTAGGCTGAGTTTTCAGAGCTATGTTAAGATTCGAGATCATAATCTAGAATTCAAAATTTTTATCCTTGAGTGAAATACGGTTTTTACGAAGCTACCGTGCGTTGTACGCTAATGCTCTATCAATTGTCGCGTTTGCTCAGCTGTGTTGTAACTTGGCTGCGTGGCGATCAGCTTGAGAAGTTTCTCAAATATTCTACATTTAGTACATTTCGCTGATAAATTATTGTCATAAGCTAATTATTGTCATTTTGTGTCATTCTGCGAGTTTTTGTGTGAATGTATTTGAAAGTCTTCTAACATAGACGCGAATAACGGGCTAATTATCGTGCGCTTACGCATCGTATAATGTTCAATTAAACTTTCTGTGTTTACTCACTATTGTGCTATTTCGACCTTTTTTATCGATACATTTTTTTTCGATACCTTTTGTATCGATGCAAGAGATCCTCGATAAAAGAATGAATAGGCTCATACAGATGCTAGACTCCCCGTGCAAGCCCGGGAACAAAGAATTGGCTTGCAGCCCAGAGCTCCCCTGGCGAGTCGTAAAAGGCAACTAAAGAAGGGGAGCGGTTTTGTGGCCAGCCCTCTTACACAAAACCGGACGGTAATATTCTTTGATACTCACACACTGTCCTTAAAACTAAACCCCACCACACAGATGCTAGTCTCCAGACAGTTTGATGAGTGATTTATAGTAATCCGAAACAGTAACCTAATCGTGGAGGCCGCGTCAGAACTGATTCTGACAGCATCTATTTCTATTTTTGATATATTTATTATTGTGTTCACGCCTGAAACAGAGAAATACAATATAGAAAAAGAAGAAGAACAAATTTCTGGGCACCAGAATTTTTTTTAAGCGGTGTCAATATGGCCGCGCTCTGAGGATGATAATAGTCGGTGTAATATGTTGTTTTTCTCTTTGCCATTTGTTAGAAGTGACTTTAGGAACCGTATTGTGTGTGATTGATGTACATACTACTTGCTGTTGCTATTTTAGAAATTTGAAGCGCTGTTAACAATATTAATAATGAAAAAAGCGGTAGCCCATTTATCGCTCACATGGCATGCGAGAATTTTTGGAGGGATTTATGGTTAACAAGTATCTAAACACTTATCGAGTTTTCATACAAATGATACGAGCAGCATATTTCTTTCGTAATTAATTGCCGAAGTTAGAGATGATTTTGTGTTTGTAATAGATGGTCAGTTTGCGATGTGCACATTCGCTCGGCTGGCGGCAAAACTTGTCCCATTCTACAGCAGTCAGAATTTCTCCTCAATCTCATTAGGCAGCAGCCTTCCTCGACGGTCCTCTCTACCTCACAGTTGTCTTCCCATCGGATCTGATGTTGGTCCAGTGACCGAACTAACAATGCGCGATTTTCCCATCAGGATTACAGCTCCGTCGACGCTGAATAAATCTTATTTGGCAAGAATGGAAGGGCTTTACCCTCTGCATTGTGCAGGAAAATACAGTTTAAGTATTGCATCTGTGAGATCCCTATATCATTCGGCGCGCTTGTCGAAGAATGACGCGAACCTGCCGACTGCCGGGCAGCCTCGAGCCAACGTTCAGAATGCAGTACTTATTTATTTTAATCGTATTCAATTAAGATCGTAGTTTATGACAATATTTCATGTAAAGATTTGGTTAAAAAAATTAGTTGAAAATTATTTTTATATTGTCGTAATTTAATAATTACGGATGAGAACTTGCAAAATCGAGTATGGCTGCGTTGAGTATTTTTGAACAGATTATTTCTAATAGATTTGTAGTCTGTAGAAGGTACTCGAATACTTGATGTGTGAATATGAAGTTCTTTTGAAAGTGTTAAAATCCTGATTGGTCATCTCTGTCGTAGAAGGTGCTTGACGCAGACGACATGCGACCGGTGTCGGCGGGAGAGATCAGGCAGTTCCTGATGACCTCTCACGTGACCTTCACTGAGGGGTTCACGTGTTACATTACTACGTGCCCTCGACACTGTCGACGACGTGTCAAACTGAACGAACTCGATCGTCTCTACATTAACATGACCACAGGTCCTGAGAGCAATTTTTTAATTGAATAAATTGCTCCTTATTGTAAAGTTGAAAACATGAAATTTTTACATGCATGAATTTTGCGAATTTGACAAATTTGTCAAAATTACGTGCTGCAAAAATAAAGTTGCAGTTAGCTCTAGTAGCGCAGTAGCTATATAACTATGGACAAGTCTCCAAAAAACGCGAAAATTAAGGGCAGCGAAACTTCTGAGAGGTAAAACCGCAAAAATGACATGCAGCCAAATTTCACGTTTAACAGCGATTTAATCGTTAATTATTGGATTCGGTTGCAATCACTGCATGAATTTTATTATTGTTAGAGTGTGGATTAACTTTTATGGATATATTTTGATATATTTGTCTAAGATAATTATTGTACTCGTATTTACGCGTTTGCTCGATTTATTAATGGTTTTTCAGCTGTATGTCTTAATGGTTTCATTTGTGCTCAGATGTTCTGGCATTGATCACAAGTGTGGTTTCTTGTTATTCTTTGTTGCAGGTTATTTTGTGTGTCACAGCTGCAAGCGGTCGGGTACCTGGGATCAGTTTAAGGAAAACACGCATCGCATTCTTGAGCTCGTCGCTCAGAAAAAAAGGTTTCGCATCTCTTGTTGTAGCCTACTAGGAGGAACAACAACCACTTTCTGTCTAACTATATTTTTCAACGATATGTTGCGAGGTATTGTAGTTTTTCAGCTCTGCGTACGTGAAAGTAGTGAGTACCAGTGAAATGAATATCTTGCGAAGAATTTAGTTACGTATTGATACATTCAGATTTAAATAGTTGTATTTATAGCTTGCTTTGAGCCTCACTTTCAGCAATTAAATGGACTATGAACTTCATTGTTTACTTTTCTCTCACTCTTTTCTTGTTGGTAATCTGTTTCGTATTGCCTGTTTTTGGTTAGATAGCTTGCCTTTTAATTTTTTATGACTGCGATATTATCACAAATGGTTACTTTGTATTGGCTACTTTGTATGTGAGAAAGGCTATATTGATTGCAATATGTATACCATATATGTCGAAAAGAAAATAGACTTATCTGGAGATAACTTTATCCAGTTTTTCCCTAGCGCTGTACCTCCGATCATTGACAGAATGCCGGCGGAGTGCCTGGAGGGTTCAGAGGCACAGTCGGCCGACGAGCACCAGGCGGCCGAGATGTACGCCATTGCCGTGCGCCTCGACAGTCTTAGTGAGGAGCGCCAATTGCTCTGGGCTCAGGACCTCGGCATCGAAGTAAGACCCGTGGCACTCTGCTATTTTGTGGTTTTGAATTTTAGAATTTTGCTAAATTTTTGTTAAATTTTTATAGGATTTTATACTGTGGAAGACTGTCAAATATAGGAAGAGCGCTGCGGAGAACTGTTGAGTATTCATTGTCTTTTGATATTACAGTGAAGCAGTTAATATTGATAGCTCGCTGTAGTGATAGTTTCAGGATTTGGCAGATCTTTTGAAATTCGTGTGATATCAACTCGTTCGTTGCGGAGATGTTATCATATTGCAGCATGTTTCCAGTATTTTCTTTCTGCTTGGGTTTTGTTTGTGCTCTTTGTTATACCTATTTTCAGATACCGTATTTGATATTGTCGGCTAACTAATGTTTCCCTTGTCAGGAGCTGAAGCCAGAGACGCTTGAGTTGTACGGAGTGAGGGTGACGCCAGATGGCTCCACTCTCCTCCTGCCCCTCTTTGGCCTCGACGGAAAGATCGCCGGCGTGAAGACGATGACACTGCAGACGATCAGCGTCGGCGACTCTGAGAAAACTCGCATTGTCACCAAAACCGTTCCCAGGTGAGGGTCTTTCAAAACTATTTACTGCCTGGAGGTGTTGAAAAAATGAGATTTAGATAAAATCTATTAATATATGGTCCGTACTTATATAACCGTTAAATGTTGCGGAGCTTCCACAGCATTAATTCAATCCGTTCTATATTTTCAAGTAAAAAAATGTGGATTTGTAAAAATCTTGCTAAATGGTGATATCAATGATTCAATATATGTAACGATATAAACATGGAAATTTGTTAATTTACAAATTCAAATTTTCTGTGGTTTGTTTGCACATCATTGCAGGGTGCACTACAGTGGTTTGTTTGCACATCATTGCAGGGTGCACTACAGTGGTTTGTTTGCACATCATTGCAGGGTGCACTACAGTGGT
>JAQIWG010008592.1:0-11303 GCA_034695025.1 Chamaedrilus cognettii | reverse complement strand
CTGATCGCTTGCTCGGCGTCTGATCGGAGCCCCTGAATGATCGTAGCTCCCATCGTCCCGTGTATCTTGGGCTTTAAAATCCATGTCGTAGGCGGAACGAATGGCCGTGCTGTCAGCGATGTGGGTTGACTTGCTTCATGCAGTCCAGGAGAAAGCCATGCTGCAGAATGCCCATTGGATTGGAACCAGTGTCCACCGGTTCTTCGACATGGTCTGCTAGGCTGCAAATTCAGAGGTATGAACACGGAAAAGTTTAGTAGGAATAGTACTCCAAAAACGACTTTTTTTAAAAACTCAACTCGGATTTAGAAATAGGTATATAGGAGTAGGATTACTCGTAAAAATGAACGATGGTGGAGTAGGCTTACTCTAAGCCTACTCAGCTTAGGAATGCGCTACTCCTGTTTTACAAGCAGCAGGCTACTCCTATTTTGTAAGGGCTAAACTGAACTCTGTGTATGTCTCCCCTTAAATGCTATTAACACAAATTTAGGTCTGGGAACTTCCTGAAAGATGTCAAAACGGTCCGTGTAGAGTTTTAATTGCATTGGTAAAAACTAAATTTTGAATTTTTTGGAAGAAGTTTCATAACATTAGAAATAAAATGAATTTCTTTTTCAAAATTTCAAGATCTGTGCAAATTATCTCGTCTACAAACCCTTAAAATTTCGATTAGAAATAGTAAAGATTGGCTTGCTTATCGCGATTTCGCTAGGGGCACCTTTTATATGACGCACTCTGTATTATGGAGTTTGTGCCATTTTGCCCATCTAACCCACAAGATCGTCCATTAAATATATTACGCTACGAGGGACGGGGGGTCTTCAAAGTCTGACAATTGACAATACAAGGGAGATTTTTTGCCTCTACCTAGATTAGACAGGAGATGCATCTGCCCCCCGCCCAGCATGCAAAGTCAATTTTGTGAATGCTAGGGATTATGCAAAGTTAAGGCCTCACGTAGACAATCTGGATCGCCATGCCCTCCTTCCCCCTAATAAAAACTCGGGGATCCTCCGAATAAATTGATCTACCCATCAAAATTATGTTAGGGGGACATAATTTTCCCTAACACTCTCTGATTGTCCATTTTCGGACTTAACTCCATACCCTCCTCCACCCCCCCCCCCTCCACATACCCTCTCACAAAAACTCGTCGGATCCGAATAAATTCTCCCGTCAAAATTATGCTATCGGGGATTTGATTTTCCTCCAAACTCCCCAGTAGGGCGCGCCACTGATTGTTCTTGTAGACCGATTCTTTCGCTGCCTTTAAAAATTACCAGCACAGAATTTGTCTGGCCGGTCACTTGGTCCAATTTCACAATGGGGGAGGGGGCGTGTATTAAAAGCGTACGCCAACTCATTTTCGTTCTTTAAATCTTTCTGGGGAGTCAAGTGGTCCGTTCGCATAAAGGGGGAGAAAGAAGGTGCAGACCTTTGCTAACAGTCTGATTCAACCATGCATAGGCTTATTTTGCATGCAATTTTACATGAAATTTAGCATGCAACCATGTTAAGAGAATACAGATATAAAATGTCTTTAACAGGGTTTCATGCAAGCCGTACATGAAACCCAGTCAAGGAACACGCCGTGCATGAAACTCAGTTAAGGTTTTAAGGAAATCGTTGTCATGACAACGGTCGTCCGTCCGCTTTAACACGGTTGCATGCAAAATTTCATGCAATAGGCATGGTTTAAAGAGACCCTAACGCATTTTCGCGCAAGATGGCCATAGTGATGTCGTGGAGAGTAGAAGACACTAAACAATCATATTAAAGTTAAACGAGTCATATTACTGTAAAACACGAAGGCTGTATGATATTTTCGAGATCTTGCTGCTTGACTCTCGGAAAGTTGAAAATTTATAAAATTATATCATGCCTCTCAGAAAAATTGAGTTTTTGAGGCCATTCTTAATTGTTCCTGCGCACTTTTAGGTGATTCTTGCCAGCAGTGCTTAAAGGGTCTCGACAGAGCAGAGCAGCTCACTTTGGACTTTTTTATGTCCAATCTCTGGCTTGTAGCACTTTTTTCCCCTTTCGTAAATCTCATATTTCTAACTGTATATTTTGCTTTCCCCCCCTTCAATATATGAATCTTTATTTCACCACGAGAGCAGAATCACAAACAAAATTTAAATCAATAAATGAAAGAAAATTAATGGGCTTCGGTGAATTTTAAAAGCCGGAGTCAAGCCAAATATGCAGCTTCTTCGCCAGGAGGGGGGGAGGGGACAATGTGTACTCAAAGGTACACGCAAATGCACAGTGACGATGTCAAGGGTCAATCTCAGCCCTCCATCCCTCCGGGATCAGTAAATGAGTGTCGAAGCAGTCCAGCGACGCCGGGCTAACTTCGGGAACTGACCGGGGTTGATCCCTGAGCGCCGCAGAGCCGACTTGAGCGACACAAGACAACATTAATCATCGTCTGGCACTACAATGACACTTGTGTGTCGCTGTGTCGCTGTCTATAAACGACAAGAAAACACATACACATGTTGCTTTTATAGTGCAGAGATATATAGAAATACACCCTTACGGCAAGGCCTGGGTTGAACCTACACTGACCGTATGACGCAGTGGCAGCGATGAGCGCAGCAGAGATCAGCCAGAAGCGTGTTGCTGGCGGCATTGATAAAATCCACAAATAGTGATATATTCCACACATCCAGTGGCAGCAGAACAGAAGTGTCATACGCAACGATCCAATTGTTCGATAGGTAATACGGCAACTGTCCGCAGAAAAATCTCGCACCTACAGTATATACGCGAAAGCGCGCAAGAGCGGCGGTTTCAGGAAGAATTGCTGGGGGAGGGGGAGGGGTGGGTGCTGGCAGAATTTTTGACAGCAAAATGCTACAATAACCGGTAAGGGGATGCAAATTCCCAGTGGCAGAGGATGAGACAGGTTTTTGCCTTATTTTGACTAATCTTTCTCACTTTTCAAAATTAGAACATGAATAAAAAATACTCTTTATGGTGGTTGGGGTGGATGCATCCCTTCTCACTTACAAAGATAAACCGCCCCTGAATGCGCGTTGAGCCTACTGGTGTCGCTGATTTCTAGACGCTGAGTCCAGGGTAGAGAGTGACACGGGATTCCGCGGTGCAGGATACCGCGGGGTACCGCGTCTAGTGAAGTAAAATAGCGATTCAAGAGCATAGTTAATCTATAAAGATAACACCAAAATCAATTTGAGAAATCAAAAGCCTAACTCAAACATTTTCTCTGCTTTTTGCGTTAGAATAGGCCGGGACGCGTGGTTGACACTTAACGGCATGGGACGGAGCGCCTTCGGGGTTTTTGTATGAAACGGTACCGGGGTTCAATTTTTACTCTTTATTTCAAACACTATACCGTATCTCATAATTAAACAGCCCAACGAATTTCTTCGATAACTTCGAAGCGCAATAAGCGTTGTCAATTAAATTTTCACCATATCAACTTGGATATCACTGCTACATATTTTTACACGTTTTCGCTGCATTGCAAAAAACAGTTAAAACAATACAAGTACCGGTAATCAAAATTGATCTATAAAAAACGCGTCAAACAAGCTGTGAAACTGCTTATTTGCTACGCTTGTACCTCCTGTGCAGGACAACAATTGTTTACGTTGATACTTATCTTTGTGATAACTACAGAATGGTGAAACTTTCACTCGTTTAGGTGTTTCTATGCTTTAGGTGTTCGACGTTGATGAAGTGACGATTTATGAAGTGACGATTTATATGCAGGGTGGCCCAAAAGCACTGATCAAACTTTGGAGGTCAATAACTTAGGAAGCTGTGCAACAGCACGCATGCAGTTGCCTTCCAAACAATACCACCAACAATCGAGTTTTACTCCAGTCTATTGAATGTGATGTCGTGAATTTTTATTTTGCTTTGAACATGGTTTGGATTAGGACTTTCAATAATTGTGATCGATAGTACTGAACTCTATTTTCTGATCACTTGTGTGACAATTTGTAAATTTCAGCGAGGCACTACAGTGGTACAGTAGCGGTTAAGTATCGGAACACGAGTTTCTCAGACCTGGGATCAAGTCCCTGTACCGATAATTGTAAAACCATGGCGTTACAAGCCCTTAGCAAACTTAACGGCCTAGCGCTAAACACAGGCGTGTTGCTAGAGCTGCTAATTCTGTGGCAGATATTTATTTATTTGTTTGGCATCAGCAGGGGCATCCAGCTGTAAAAACTCAGCGCCAGCAGTACTCGCCAGACCACAAGCGTCTAAGCCCATGTCAAACCCTGTACATTAATAAAATACTCGTGGATGAAAAAAGGGGATTAGATTTATTTTAAATGTTAATCATTGACTGTTACGTACAGAGTGGGCGTAAAAACACACAACTAGAGACAAGTTCAATTCACTGGCTGGTACCTTTGACATATTTTGAGAGCATTAAACAAAACTTAGTAAAAACATTGCTATTTAGCTATAGTTGGATGTTGATTCGTGTAAAATTCGCTCATGATAGAAAATAAATTGCATTATTTGGCCAGCAAAAATCTATATCCTTCAATTTTAGTACCAACATGGCGCGTCAGTCAATTTCAAAAGCTGGTACCTTTGAAACTACTTAACAGAACTAGCCTAACAGAAACTAACCGTCCCCAATCCAAAATTTATGCAGCCGCCACTGCAATATATACGATACTGCAATATATACGATTCTGCATTCATACGATATTGAAAGATAATGAAGGTGAACTGTTGAATTTGGTTTTTAATTTTTTTTAAAACATCATTTGACTCGGCATACCGCTGGTGATGGCACACGAGTTCGTCTGCGGAGCACTCGTGGATAAGCTCTGGCACTACGGGTTGGCGAGCAACAAGAGCGCAGTCGTCCATTTACTACGTCACCACTGGGGGGGTGGAGGGGGGATCGGAGGTGTGGTAACGCTTGGTGACGGGGGGAGGGAGGGGAGGTCCGCGGCAGTGGTGACGTCACCAGTGTTTTCTTTATTCGTTTTCAATTTTAAATAATACAAACTTCTCTCCATAAATACATTTTGTGGTGAAAAATTGGCTTCGGAATTAAACGTGATGAATTTCAGAATTACGAACACGTTTCTTCAGCATAATAAATGACTTCCAACAAGACTAGAAACATCGCAAATTTCATTGCGGAAGCGTGTGACTAGAAGCACTGATCATGTTGCTGTCAGCCAACAGTTTTTTATAATCACACAGCACTGTTATTACAAAACTATTATTGATAATGGTTGTCAGGATCTCATCCCGTAGATTTACCTTTATTTTAGTTTTAATAATATTGGGCACAGAGTAACCACCCTTCACCTACGATGCTGCTGTGATAGAATGTTCCAGTAGATAGCCATGGTTCAACGTCCATTTAATTGACTGACTGCCTAGGTATTATTAGTGGCCTGCGGGCATTAATGCATTGCTATCTGAACGGACAACATCTTATATTACCTGCCTGTTGTTACTACATTATTTACACGTGCTACATTATACATGAACATAATACTGCACCGTGTGTCTCGTATACTAAGTAAAACTTCTCACAGCTACAAGTTAAGATTGGGGAAAGGAATCTAGTGTGCCCTTGCCAGGTCACACACATTGTGAGGACCCTTGCCAGGTTTCTCACAATGGTCTATATACTTGGTGACGTCACCAGGGGGGGGGGGGGGGTTGGAGGTCTGGTGACGCTTGGTGACAGGGGGGAAGTCTCAAAATGTCCCAAGAAGTGGTGACGCAATAAATGGACAACCTCCAGGCACTTCCCGAAAAATGTTCTCAATGACACATCTGCGCTCGCTGCAGAGTGCGGGGCGCGGGCGCTGCACGAGCCGCCTGGTCGAGATCATGAGAGCGGGAAGCGTCCTGACGGGGCACCTTAGTTCCTTGGTTGCTTGCTCTGGGTCGCATCCTGCCCGACACCCTGGCACCGTCATATGTGCAGAACTCCGCGACGGAAGTGGGATCTGCGGCGGCGGCGGCCGAGCGCAAGAGGGCGAAAAAGTACGCTCCACTTACACGACGCACGAGTTTGTGCCAGTCGCCATAGAAGCAATGGGCGCCTGGGGAGGGGGGGGTGGGGGCGGAGGCGCCCGGACTCGGCTTTGTCAACGAGCGCGGTCGACACATAGCGGAGGTGTCAGGGGACGCGAGCCCGCAGCTTTTCTAAAGCAGCTTCCAGCGCTCGCTGTTCAACGCGACAGCCCCGCCGCAGTTTTTGGGACGCTGTCGGCCACGACTCAGGCAGACAGCTGACTGTAACACCGCAAGGAGCTAGTGGACTATACTTTTATATTGTTCAGCCGTGTTGTCGCTTTGTAGCTCATATTTTCTTTCTGTGTTTATGCATTGCTGATCAGTGTAAAACACCGATGCTAATTTTAAATGGTACTCCATTGATCTGAACTGTATAAATCATGGTGTAAGTTTTCAGTCAATTAAGTTGATTTATATGTTTACTAGCGACCAAGACACGCTTCGCTAGGTACTGTGGGTATAGTCTCATGTGTGATCTCCTTTTTATGATGACCAATACAGTGCATTTCTTCATAAATTCGACCCCAGTATCGACCTATCGCTCATAGAGAGAAGATCCCATGTGAGGCGACTCAGCCAAACGGGTCATTTCCACTAGTATATTATAATATCATGCTGAATACTATGCAACCTTCGGCGACAATAAGACGATGAGGCTTTTCAAAGAAAATTGAAATTTATGTTTAATAACAAGCTGAGGAGGCCTATGCAGCTTCTATGACCTGAGCTTGGCTGTAATTACAAAATTTACACAAACTTTTCCGCGCTGAACTGTCGATCGGGGGTGATGTTGACAGAAATGATCTATTCGCAGATTTTTTCTCCGGAACTTTTACTTGAAATTACATTGTGTATAATAGGTCTAATCGACAACAAATTTTTGTTTGAACAAAATAATTTGGATTACTATATCTATAAAAAGGAACTCATTGACGCTGAACTGCGCACAAAAAGGGAATAATAATCAGAGGCAGTAATGGCATAATTTGTTTTAAATTATTCTGTCACTGGCTGCGAAAACTAAATGAAAACGGTTTGATTCCGAAATTTCTGAACAGCCACTAGAAGCCTGCAAGCCTACCTATTAGTTGACGCCACAATGCTGCTGCCTCATTGCCAGGCCGGGGCCAGAGCTATTGAGTACTCTGGGTCTCCTCCCCCTATCTATCCTTCTTAGGCACCCGAAATCAATATTTATTCACAACAAATCTTCTCATCATCTTCCGTGCTGAACTAACGACCGGTGGGGGGAAATATTGATCAAAATCTTCTCCCTGAACTTTGCAACCTTATGCTTTAGTGGGCCGCCACTGACCTGCTGTGGGCCCTCTCGCAAATAGTAACAAATCGTCAAAACAAAATTTTATCACAAAATTACTATCTCAAATTAATGCTTCTCTCTCCAGTGGGCTCATCCAGCGCCTCCCCCCCCCCGGGGTGGGCGCTAGGCCTCCGCGGGGGGGGGGGTACTCTGGGCGTTAGAGTACTCTGGTGGCCCCCCCCCCCCCCGAGACGCCGGTGGGCGCAGGGGCTTAAAGCCGGCCCCGCTCATTCCAATTGTTAAAGCCACTATTTTGCTGTCACCCTCTAGTTGACCATTAGTTGCTGTGTGAGCCAAAAGCTGTATTAGGCCTACAGGCCTTCTAGATTTATGACAAGACGCCGAAACAAACTTTTTTCACAAAATTACTATCCAAAATTAAATGCTTCTTCCTACAGTGGGCCGGAATGCCAGCTGTCAGGCATTGGAATCCGAACATTTGGAAGTCATCCGGAGGGTGCGCTGCCGACCCGAGGCGATTAAACGAATTCCGTCAACGTAACGTATTGCGTCCCGCCATCCTTCGATCCTCAGCCAAGTTTGGCCGCGATCCGTTGAGAAACGGCGAATCGTACAGAAAGCGAAGTAGCCCGCGTACAGAATGCGGGCATCCTTGCATCCTACCGCTAATTTGCGAATGGTTCGATCGATCGCCCGTACGGCGTTCTGTCCCGGTAAGCTCTCATTGGCGCTTCATAGTGATTATGACGTCGCGACAATCTGTAGTGAAGCTTAGACATGTAGGGCTAGGCCGTGCCTTGAGATTTTTTTTACCATCAGCCCAGGAACGGCTAAGGGTCTTTCGGGTTCCAGAAGAAGGATTGCGGGTCTTACAAGCGACGGGAAAAGGGCTCGCGGAGCACGGGCAGAGGCTGCTAGTATATGTAAAGATTATAATTATAAGCTAATGATTTTGCTTTATAACAAAATATATTGAGCGTTAATAACTTTGCAACCACGGAAAAGAAATCGATAATGTTAAGGAAACATGCGTACTATGATAAATATATTTCAATTCACTCAAAAGAGCAGAAAGAACACACATACATGCACATAACATCAAATACAATAAAAATACTTAAATAAGTAAACACATGCTATAATTATTCAACATTTTTTTCCATACAAATATTATTATGTCAATTTATCAGCAATATTATAATGCAATAATTAGCTCAGTGATTACTATCTCAATAATTGATGACACGGGCCACTCAGTCAAATTAGCTTAAAGACAAATAGCAATGCTACAATATTCTTAGATTATTAGAGGTTATCTGTTTCCAGCTTGAACTGAGTCTTAACGACTGTTTGATATGAGTTAATGAACTGTTGTTCCCTGCAACTGTAGTAATAATCCCGACTACAATACGCGCGTTTAGCGGAGTGAAAATGTGGCCAACGGTTAGCCACGCAGCTCATTTCTTTCAATATTGAAATTGAACTCTCATCCCGCGCAGCTTTTACGTAGGAGATTGAAAACATAAATTTTTTATATTTTCGTGGACATCTATCACATTCCTTAAATTTAAAACATGTTAAATTTTTTATATTTCCCCGGTGAACGACAGTATCTAAGATCACATTCCGTTTTGGTAGATTTGAAAGGGCCCCTGGAAGTCGAACTGAGCATTGCGCCAGCATCGCGATAGGCCTCACTGTTCACGAATTCTGTGCTCGGTTAGCATTTACGAGAGTCCACAAACTGGCCAAGTTTTCATAAAATGTTGACGGATAATCCGGAAAATTTATGATTTCTATTAAAGAAGCATAAATGTAAACGACAATGATGCAATAACTTCGCTACTATTGACCTAGTTTAAGCCACTTTCTCAGAGAACATGCGTTCTTTCTTAATAATATCCAATTAATGTGTATTGTAAAAATGTGTAATCCGTCGCTACGCACTTCAGAACATTGACTACCTCGACTATGACTAAGCGAACCTTAAACATAACTCATCCCTTCGATCCAAACCCCAAGTTTCTAACTCAAACGAGGTTACAAGACCCTAACCCTAATTTGGAAGCGAAATAATATTTTCTCGAGCGGATGAGTGACAGCTGCCTTATATAGGAGTGGCCGTGGTAAATGCATAGGTAATATGGATTATGTTTTCTGAATCTCGCGTTTTTTTGGACTTCCATGATAACTGGCATCAGCAGCTTTATTTTCGCGCAAGTCATTTTCGTAAGGTTACGCAATTATCTTAATTCGCCCCAATTACATGCACGTGAAAATGTCATGTATACAAAGCCATGCGCCATATCACTCTCACTGTTAAACAGGTTTCTGCGACTTTCTTCTTGACACACTGCCAAAATTTCACCTTTTGGTTCGTCTTCTTCTCAGGGAGATGTATGTTCCTTGACTTCTTAAGGCGCCTGCAGTTTGTCTTCATGACAAGAGACTCCATCTTTGTCTTCTTGACTTGAGATGTCGTCCTCGTCTTCTTAGCAGGCGGTTTTTCCTCAGACTTATCACGAAGCGGCTGAACTGTCGGCTTCTTTTTGACATCCGTCATCATCTCAGCACCTGTCAGCAGCTCAGCACGTGACTTGTTCTTTGACTTCTCAGGGAGATGTGTGTTTCTTGACTTCTTAAGGCGCCTGGAGCTTGTCTTCATGACAAGAGCCTCCATCTTTGTCTTCTTGACTTGAGATGTCGTCCCCGTCTTCTTAACAGGCGGTCTGTCCTCCGACTTATCACGAAGCGGCTTAACTGTCGGCTTCTCGTTGACATCCGTCATCATCTCAGCGAGTGATATCCCTTCAGCTTTTGCAGGTCTTTTCAGTCGCTTTATCTCACACGCTGTTTCCTCCTTCTCAGCCATGTCCATCCACCTCTCCGCATCACCCTTATACTTCTCAGCCGCCATATCACTCTCACTGTTAAACAGGTTTCTGCTGACTTTCTCCTTGACACACTGCCAAGATCCCAACTTGAGGTTCGTTTTCCGCAGTCGACTCACTTGCTCGTCCCCCTGGCGGATCGTCACATCCTGGTCATCAATGACCTTCTGCATGTCAGCCAGTTGACCACGAAGCTTCAGGACTAGCTTATAAACAACCGTTTTGTCTCTGACGATCTGCAAGCGGGCGATATCATGCTCATCAAACTACTGCACACATTGTCCGCTGCACCGCACCCAGCGGGAGACAGCCTTTGCGTTGCGATCGTTGAGGTCCTGGCGATCGCTGATGATCATCTCCATCTCCCTGA
This sequence comes from Chamaedrilus cognettii, assembly GCA_034695025.1. NCBI lineage: Eukaryota > Metazoa > Annelida > Clitellata > Enchytraeida > Enchytraeidae > Chamaedrilus > Chamaedrilus cognettii. The sequence goes on along the minus strand of JAQIWG010008592.1, from coordinate 718 downwards.
ACAACCACATGAAACCCTTGCTGCCAATGATCGAATCTCTTCGTGAAGCATACAGCAACCACAGCATCAACGAAATTGTAATCTTGGTATTTTAACAGATAAATTATTATTAATTCTGCATGGAAATTCTCAAATGAATTATTGTAACAGAGAGTTCGATGACATTTAATTTCATAGCAGCGTTATTTAAAGTAAAATATTGTGGCAAGTCCTTCTATGCTCACGATCGTAACTTTAATCATACACTCTTGGCAATCACTATTAATTAAAGTCAAAGCGTTTCCGTACAAATTTCTGAGCCTCAAAGACCTAAAAGAATTCCACAACATTCAGCAATAAAACAGATATTATAGTACGAAAAACTAGTAGCCAAAAATAAGTCATGGTTTGCTACGTGGCTGCAGCTTAGAGCTCCGCAACAAGTAACAAATTTAAAGTTCTGCTAAACCCTAACCCAAAAACCTACCGGACGAGAGCCTCGTCGTTCTGCGCCAGACGGTCGAAGTTCACTTTCATGCTCTCCTGGGCCGCAAAGAAAGTCTTGCTGGTCGCCATCGGGCGGTTGGCCAGAGAGATGTCGAGCTTCAGCTTTTGACAGAGCTTCGTCACTTCAGCTCGCAGCAGCTCCCACCCAACCATCCCCACCCACCCAACCATCCCCACCCACCCACCCATCCCCACCCACCCACCCATCCCCACCCACCCACCCACCCATCCC
>JAQIWG010008591.1:0-11304 GCA_034695025.1 Chamaedrilus cognettii | reverse complement strand
AGTTTTAAGCCTGGATTTAAAGGAGAAGAGGGACTTAGACGATCTGATGTCCTCCGGCAGATGGTTCCACACGGCCACATGGCGTGGGCAAATGAGCAGCTATAGCAATGTACTATTTACACAAAGTGAGGTGCCGGATCGCATGTATGGCTATTTTGTGAAGTGCCGGATCTGCGATCCGGGCCGATCCGGCCCACTTTAACCACTGGCCGTGATAGAAACAAAAACTTCACGACTGACCAGTGCGAGAATGTTGACGTATTGCTTGAGAACCGTGAGTCTCTCTCCACTGATCGAGTCATGATTGGCGACCTCGTGCCACAGCTGACGATACAGACTCGCCTCAAGGTCCAGCATGTGAGGACCGCTCGGCCTGCGCCAGACAAACAAAAGTTGTGAACGCGATCGCAACGAAGTCTCCGCAGGATATAGTGTAAAGCATGAAATTCGCGTGTGCATGTAATTTTTTGCGAATTTTGAGAAGCGGTAAAACTCGCAAAAATTACATGTAGCAAAATAAAGCTGCTGAAGCTATTTACAATGGGCTGTCTTCATAAATGCGAAAATTAGTTGCAGCGAAATTTATCAGAGGCAAAACAGCGAAGATAACATACATCAAAAAATTTAGGTTCCACAATATATACCATCAACGTTATATTTTACCTTTCAAACATACATTTATCAAAGTTTTTATATTAAAAAAAATTCTATGACTTCATTATCTTATATGTATTTAAAATATTATAATAATAATGACTTTAGAGTCCGTTTCGGCGACCAGGAACGACATCGGGGACCTCCCGTCGCCATAGTCAGGCATCAATTGGTAATTGGTGAAAACCCAGAACAAAGGGGTAGGAGAAAGAGTGTCGGAAAGCCAGGTCAGTTAATCCATTTTGGGTGACATTTAACCCCAAAAGATTTCTTCTTGTGATCAAGAAGAAATCTTTTTGCTTGCCTGTAAAAAAATTATCCAATGACCTGTGGTTGGACGCGTCATAGTCAGGAGCCGCTGACGTCACAGGTCGCATAGTAGTGACGTAGCTGCCGGTCGACGACCTTAGATCGTAGTCAGAGCCCACGTGGGCGTTAATGGCTCGAACCAAGGCCGCTTCCTCTGTCTCCCTGCGACGGCAGAAAAAAAAGTTCATTTGCATCTCAAAAATTTGTCGAACAGTTTTTGACGACAATATTTGTCCGAGCATGCAGGATAACATAAGGAGAGTGTGATCATTGAAGAGGAAGGTTCAAAACGTGTAACAATGATGAGATGTCTTTTGATGAAATGTCTTGATGAGTCTTCCGTCTAAGCTCATTGTAATTTGTGTTTGAAAGGATCCATAATTATAAACCCACCATACAGCGTCTGAAAACACACTCCAATTTATTACTCCACAGGCGCTTGCACGCAGTGGCGCGCCAGGTATGTGTCTACGGGCCTAAGTTATCCGCGTAAAAAATTTCTAACACAATTTTTCCTGCAAAAGGTCAAGACAACCCCCCCCCCATCGTGAGTTCATTTTGGAGTGAAAATTGGCCAGACCCTGCACCAGACTGATTTATTCCCATTAAATATTGCCTTAGTTGTTTTGTCAATTATATTTTTATAAGAACACAGCTCAATTGTTTTCAATATTAATTTTTTAATTACAAGTGATTTTACCACAGGCCTATCTATTACATTGGCCTGTTTTTATTGCTGGGAATGGAGTACGCCTACCAAGTTGTTTTTTTAATGTTTAACAAATAAAAATTACAAGAACAAAGAAAAAAAAAGAATTTTCATCCGTTGCACAGGCTCACGATCACATTGGGGTTTATATACTGTCAATTTTATATATATATTGTGTTAAAATATATATATAATGATATATGAATCACCTGATATTGTGAATTTTACCTAAATTTAGATCGCACTTCAACTGTACGTTTATTTAAGTTTCTATTTCTTTATTGTGTTCTGCCTTGATGGTGAATAAAAGATTTATATATATATTTTATATCCTATTATTTTTATACCCTTCAAGGCAATGGGCCAATCATCCTCCTTAGTCCACCCAGGAGATAGAGATGGAGATAGATATGATCTGAGATAGAGATGGAGAACGATATGGTCTGAGATAGAGACCAAGGTCAGAAGAGCAAAAGTTCAGTACATTAGCCAGTTCAGTTATTCGTTAGGCAACCAGAATACATTTACGAAGAAAAAAGATGAATCTTCATAACCAGAGAGGAATGTGCGTAGGATGAGCGCTTTTCGCTAGAACCACCACTGTTTGCATGCAGCCAAGATGGAGAGGACCCCCTGCAGGCCAGGGAATGAAGAATTGGCTTACAGCCCAGAGCTCCCCGAGCGAGTTATAAAATGTGACTAAATTTAAGAAGGGGAAGCGGTTCAGTGCCGACTCCTGTGCAAAGAACCGGACTGTATATAGTCTTTGTGCTGCACACGGGCTCTAAACGACAAAAAAGCAAACAAACCTGGAGAGGGGAGTGAGAGCCCCGGATTGCGCCACTCGGTAGAGCCCCGGGTGCTGCACCCCAGCCTGTCTGACCGACACACGACCAACCACCACGCCAGGGCGGGACGCGAGCAGATCCAGCACCACCTGAACGTGCGGAAAGAAGAAGAAAAATAATTCAAAATTCATGAATTTTTACTATTTTATGTATATTAAATTTTTCTGAAATTAATATAAACATTTTTCTGCACTATTGAATGTATTATATTAGTTAAGATGTTTTTTTAGTTTAAAAGCAATAACACGAGAAATAAAATAAAATAAAATGCACTTTCAAACCAGGCAATACCGCGAGATCGATATTACTGTCAGTCAAACTTGACTGACAGATTTACATGCGCAAATCTTCTTTTGCGTAATCATCACTCTGCACTGGACCCATTGGCGGATCCACTGAAAGGGCGATGGGGGTGATTGCCCCTCCCAGAGCTCTGTTGTGGGGAGAAAGGGAGCGATGGCCCCCCCCAAGAAATTTGAATTTATAATGCAGCTGAAAGGGTTTGAGGGGAAATCGCTCCCCCCTCCCTCAGAGTGTTGCCTTTGAAGAGCATCGCCCCCCCCAGAGCTTCAGGAAAGGGAAAAATGAATAGATGAGAGTTTGAGACAAAAAAAATTCTGTCAGCACCCCCCCCCTCCGCTGACTTGTTCGGCATGGAATGGAAAAATCATGGTTTTGGGCAAAATCACCCCCCCGAGGATGACGGGCTGGATCCGCCCTTAAAAAGCAATAAATATAAATAAATTAATAAATAAATAAACAAACTAGACGATAAAATTAGGACGGACAGCAAGGCCGACGTGACTGTCGGACATGCGCGAGTCTTCGGCGATGACGAACACGTGACTGCTGCCACGCGTCCACAGCTCCCGCGCATTGCTGATAGCCGACAATACACAACACAGCATTATTAAAGAGACACTCAGTTGCACGATTTTGCCTAATGACGCTCTGCTCTGTAAGCTTAAAAATTAAGTGGGCCCATTGCCGCCGGTTCTAGGATATGCTTGCTACATAATAGCGACTCAGCATATTTTAAGATATAGCCCAAAATGCACTGAAAGGTATCCGAAAATTACTTTTTCATGAGAACTGTCAATATATTGAAGAAGTAATTTGACACCCCAGAGCTAGGGTTGCCAGACGTCCTTTATTTCAGGCCATTTTTTCCATGTCCCTTAAGGGACAGCAATTGTCCCTTATTTGAGCCCGCAACTAAATTGTTATTTTTGTGGAAAATTCATCATATATATGTAGAAAACTCAAATATAAGTAGACTTAAATTCAACTTCAATCCATAAATTTGTACGTGAATAAGAGTTTAGTTACTAATCGCACATAAATTTAATTTTAAAGCATATAAATATTTTGCTAAAAATTGAATCCTGCTGCATTTTTGTTGTTCCTTATTTAAAAGATGAAAATCTGGCAACCCTACCCAGAACCCCCCAAAGTCAAAGCCTGCAAACCCACCGCACTTGTCCGAGATGCGGCCAGGAAGTGTCCACCCTCCCGGCAGTCACGAGACCGTCAGTGTACTCGAGCAGGACTTGACGCAGGTCGTGGGTGGTGTCTGAGCCGTGGCGGGGGGACGTCGCAGGCGTGCCGATGAACGACGCGGCGGACTGGGGCGGGAACAGCTGCGCACCCAGTCAAGATGTGTTATAGTCTCATTCATCTTGCATTGGTGTCCATTACTAGAAAAATATGAAGGAGTTAATGCATGAAAAAACACTCATTAATTAACCTATCTTATATCTCTCTACTCATAACTCTATTTCTTATCTTATGATTCTACGCCTCTCTTCTCCTCTATGTCTTTCTACCCTCTCTCTCTTTGCCCATCTCCTCTAGCCGTTTTAGCCTGCTGCATTCCTCACCAGGGGACAAAAACGTCTACACTCTGTGTTAAAACATCAAATATGGCCATTTATCAGGGTAGGCAACGAAGGAGATCGTTCGTTTTTATTATGTAAAACAACAATGATCGGCTAGATTGCCCTACCCGGAAGCTGGGGTACCCAGTGATCTCATACTTCCGGCAGAGCTCCAGATTGGACCGGTCCGAACACGAGACGGCGGCCACGCCCACAACGGGGGACCAGTCTGCAGCCGAAAGGAAACGGACATTAATCGCTGGTGACTAAAATATCCTTCAATATTCACTGTATCTGGAGACACCGAAACGACTAATGTAACTCTAAAAAACTGAATTTACTTTGTTGTCCCGCCTTCAATTGTTCTTAGTTTTTGGTAGTTTAGGGATCGTGTGTAGCACACATGGGCTATATACCGTCCGGTTGTGTGCAAGAGAGCCGGCACAGAACCGCTCCCCCTTTCTTTCGTCGCTTCTTACGACTCGCCCGAGAGCTCTGGGCTGCAAGACAATTCTTTGTTCCCCGGCCTGCAGGGGGCACCCGCCTTACACTATAATAACTTAATCAGTATATACAATATACAATCATGCACAGCGAGGCGCTGTGGTGTAGTGGTTAAGGCGTCAGACAAAGAGTCCAGAGACCTGGGTTCAAGTCCTGGCGCCGGCAACTATAAAACCATGCGCAAAAGACCCATCAGCAAGGATGTTAAACATACAAGTGTCGATATCTGCTAAGCATACTCCGTGCCAGATAATTATTTGCTTGGTTGGCGTCATGAAGGGTATCCGGCGGTAAAAACCCAGCTCCTACAGTCCTCACCAAAACGCACACGTCTAAAACCGTGTGAAAGCGTCGATATTAAGTAACAGAATAAACAAAAAAAGTCGTTGAAGTGGCTAAACGATGACGCCTTATAAATTCAGCAAGAGCAACAATATTATGTTACCTTCTTAAGTCCCTCACGTTCGCTGCAAGCACGTGTATGTGATTACATGTGCATGTGAGCAAATGTAGTCTACTCTAATTGAGGGATAGTCAGCAAATAGGAGCAGGCAGCGCAGTCAGCTATTCCATAATAAGCGACATTTTCATTCAAAACAACACTCTGCGGTTTCAATCAGTGCCTGCGTCGACGGGGTGGTTGGAGATGTTGAACCGTCACTTTTTATTCCTCAACCGGCTAATTTTCAGCCCTTTGGTCACCTCTTAAAGAAGGAGCATCTGATTCCTGGGGGAGTCGATTTTTGACCCTGAGCAACCTTTCCAGATTTTTTGATTTTTCCACCTCCCCAGTAAGTTGAATGCCAACCCCAAAAGCCTTTGTAGTGGAACCGGAAAAAATTTGTTTATACAGCAAATTTTGGGAGAAGTAATTCAAATCAAAATTTAGTGTAAAATCTAAAATACATTTTTATATCAAAAGATGCTTTTAATTGACTTTTAAGAGAATTGTCACTGACAATAGCCTACAATATTTGAGATCACATGCATAATGCGAATGAAATGCTACAAGTAGGTTACCTTCAAATTTTTTGGCTCAGTCTGGCTGGAGAAAATTTTAAACGATGTCACTATACCACATTGAACATAGTGCCTACGATATATAATGCCTAATATACCGATGAATAGACTCGAATTTACAGCACGCCACAAAAATTTCGCCCCCATAAAGTAAAATGCGGGTCTATCAGCATTCTTTCTGTACTTACAACTATTTTGTTTCATTTTTCTTTTCTTTCACGCTTCGCGTTTCAAATCATCCCAAAGCAATTCAGAACTTCCTCGATGTAACGAAGTCAACAACATGCTTGTCTGGTGGCCTATATATTCTGTATATACTATTCTGGCCGAGATATAAGTCCGCACCCAATTTGTTGAGTAAAGTTGTGAATCGAAAACAAGTCAAACTTTCTCAGCTCCTATGCATACTTTCCTCAAAGCAGAAAGATGATCTGCTGGTCATTATCCACCAAATGGTTCAGTTTTACTCCGTAATCGTCAATAAACAAGAGGGTCTTGTTTAAACTTAAAAACTGTTTAATGGAATGTCACAACAAAGATACTCCATCCCGGGTTCTGTATAAAAGGGTTAAAGTGTAAAAGGATCTTGTATAAACTTAAAAACTGTTTAATGGAATGTCACAACAAAGATACTCCATCCCGGGTTCTGTATAAAAGGGTCAAAGTGTAAAAGGATCTTGTACAAACCTAAAAACTGTTTAATGGAATGTCACTACAAAGATACTCCATCCCGGCGTGATGCCCAAAAATTGCGGCCTTCCAAAAAATATCGTGGCATCCCTATGGATTTCCCCCCCAAAAAATCATGTACCCGCCCCTGAACAGCACCGTTAGGATTCGTGTCATGCACGAAATGTATTAATTTTGACACAATAATAAATAAATAAAAATTCCATTCCAATCCCTCCGCCTTTCCCCACTCGAGAGTTCTGTATAGAAAGAAAAAATCTCTTCCGTTAATATTTGAGAGCATAAACACAGCATGGTCCCTACCTCCCTACCGCGACTGAACGTGACTCTACGCTGGTGGTGCTTTAGGCAAAAACGTTTAATGGTACGCATAGCCACTAACCACCAAGGTATGTGTTTTTTCAACTATCCCTTAAGTATTAATGAGAATAATGGCGGTTGACCTATATACAGTTACGATTAGTGTCAAGGATAAAACATTTACATAATAAACTTTTGACAAAATTTCGATTCCAATCGCTCCCCACGCCATCCCCCCCTCGCCTGTCAAATGTGATCCTGAAATTGGAGAGCTATAATTGACAACTCACTTGCAATATCGGTGTTGAATAACGCAAGCAATAAAGGCAGAGATTCATTGTTTACTGTTCATCATAAACCATGAGAATGTTAAAATAGTCCCTATATTACAGAATTTCCGATGCAATATTCCTCTATATTAGTGCAAAAAATAAATGTAAACTGCGTCACTAGTCATGCGTGAAGCATCGAATAGGAACAGCGTTATCAAGCGAATTGTATTACTGATATAACCCGCGTTGATAGGCCAGTTTACATGCCCCGTTGCCAGCTTACCAGAAAACACCGATGAAAATGCTCGCGACAAAATGCAGCAATGAAAATCTGCTTTGATCAGAATAAGGTTAAAGTTGATGTTTGCACATGAGCACAACAACAACCCACCCTTGATCTGGGCTCCGAAGTTGAGGTTAGCACATAAATACAAAATAGTCCACCCTTGATGGTGTGTTGAAGTTGAAGTTTGCATATAAAACAACACCAACCCACCTTCGATCTGCGCATTGAAGTTGAAGTTAGCTCATAAAGTACCTACCCGAAATTTGCGTGTTGATGTTGAAATTGAAGTTTGCACATAAACAACATCAACTCACCTTTGACCTGCGTATTGAAGTTCAAGTTAGCACATGAATCAGCAATATCCCACCCTTGATCTGCATGTTGAAGTTGCTGAAGACTGGTGCAGTCGCCTGACAGTGCCCGCACCACGCCGCGTAGAAGAAGACGATCCAGAGCTTGGAGGATCCACTGACGGTCTCCGTGAGGTTATTGGACCAGAGCTGGACCATGGGGTCGTCCACCTCATACAGAGCTGACCTGTGACAAATCTCAATCTGGAGAAGTGACAAAAAAATCTGAAACAGACAACTGTACAAAGAACGCTTTTTGTAACTCAAAATTTTCCACACCTCTAATGTTAAATACACATAAATCAACTAAGCTGTGGTTAAGATGTCTAACAGAGAGTCCAGAGGACCAGGGTTCAAGTCCTCATGCAGGCTACTATGAAACCATGCGTTGCAGGCCCTTCAGCAAGGCTCTTAAACACACAATGTCACTAGCTGCTAAACCCGTGCCAGACAATTATTTATTTGGTTAGCGCCATGAAGGGCATCTGGCCGTAAAAACCCAGATCCATCAGTCCCCCCCCCTCTCCCCGTCAGGGCGCCAAGGGTCTAACCCATGCAAAAACATGGATATTAACAGAACACACGACAAGAATGACGATTAGTTTTAGTTTTTTCTAACGTTAAATTTAAGATTTATAACTCCACAAATTGACTTTATGATGTTAATAACTGATTCAAATTCACCATTAAATTCATTCAGCCTCGGGGTTCTGCCAATTTCCCCGAGTCTTAACTGTGAGCCTACCTTTGCGTCCACTGGGCCGCTGCGCCGTTGAGGCAGTACGCCAGACAGGCCAGAGTGAGCAGTGGCAGCGGTAGGCGAGACCGTCCAATCCTGGCTTTGCGACCGCTCCCTCCATCGCACCCACTTCTCGGCGCGTCTTCGTCGTCAAACGTCGACATTGTCACCACACATCAACACCGCACAACACCATTCTAAAAAAGAAGGCATAAATTATTGCTTATGATTATTATATATATTAATTGAAATATGACTGGATCTGGTGTGATACTTTCACCATTAAAAAGTATATCAAGCCTATGTGCAATCTGTGGGCCACTTTAAAATGTCTAGGCCTATCTATCCGACGATCAGTTAAGTAAGTTTTAATTTGCCTTTTTAGTCAACCCCAGCACGCTAGGGCAAGTCTGCGTGCTCCGTCATCCATGCTCTGACTTTGACTCAAATGGGGGAGTTTACGGACTTCTCAGGTTTGTTATCTCACTTGAATCCTGAACTTCAGCTGAGTTCAGGCGCTCCTGGAGCCAGGGCCGTAGCGTGACCATTCTCAGCGGGGGGCAAGAATTTTAGCAGGGGGGTGTAGACATTTTTGCGCTCTGCTCACTGCACGACACTTATGACACTTTTCTCCTCGAATTCAACTCACGAGAGGGCGGGGGGGGGGTGCTGACAGAAAATTTTGGAGCCGTTCTTAACAGTCATTATCCATTTCTTCCCTATATAATTAACATATCAGACCAAGCAGCGGGGAGGGGGTAGCGGCTTTCATTTCGTCAGAGCAGCAGCCCCCTGCCACCCCCCCCCCACGCTACGCCCCTGCCTGGACTCCACGGATTCTGCTGGATGTTAGGCTACTTTTACAGGCAGGCTGGCAGCGGACCTTTGCAGGCAGCTACGTAAGCCATGATATAGATGTAAGTTGACGAATGCCGACAAAACGCCAATGTAATGTTAACGAACGCCTGTACAACTACGAGGCCTTTGTCACCTGTGTAGGTCAATCCTATAGCTGCCACAAATTTTACAAAATCAAAAACCACCACGGCAATTATTCAAAGACGCGCATATCATTCTATCATAGAATGCAAGAGAAGCTTTCTACACACGCTAATCCATTATCGACGATTAGTTTACATCTATATACTACAGGCTACTCTACATATCGGCCAAAGTTACATTCACGTACAATACATGTCATGTACACGTTGCTGTAACAGCAAAATACGTCGGCATGTGCGAAACATCTGTGTGCTCGCCATAGTTAGCCCGTAGGCCTACTCAGTAATCACAACGGTCTGCGTGGAATGTTGCGAGCCTACACACTGTACTGCATGCGTACAAACCTACATGTACGTAGCCTACATTAAGCATATGCATGATAGTCTGCAGCCACTGTAGGCGTACACAATGTAGTCTATATGCTATAATGCATAATGTATATTAAAAGTTTAATAAAACGATGCTAGAGCTCACGAATTTTGGAGACCAATTCAGAATTAACCCCCCCCCCCTACCCCTTTAATTCTATCTGTCGCGTAATTAAGTGGCTCTTACGCTTAAAGGCCCCTCCCCCCCCTAATTCTGAAGTAGCCTACATATGTATCTTAAGATTAACCTACTTTAATTTGAAGCACATTTTCTATAGCGATTTCCTCCACTGCTCCCTTTAAAACGAAATCATGAAACAGCCACTGCAATAGCCTATCTGATCAACCCGCAGATCAATTATTCAAAAACGAGAGTAAGCTTATACCATCAGTCTGGATCGACCGACCCGCATGATTTTTTTATTATGGGCATCATGTATGTGCTTAAATTACACGATGTTAATGATTTAGGTTAAACTCTAACACTAGGCCCATGCCAGAGTATTGCCAAAGCCGTAAATAGGCTTCATAATTATAGCGTGCATTTCCTTGCACATCCTATGAATTTTTTTTAATTAGCCCTACCTTTACGTACATAGGCCTACAGGTATGTCTATGCCTACAAGACTGTATACAGTGTACGTTAGAGCCTATACTGGCGCAGTCGTGCTGCAGGCCTCTGTGTTCAATAATTACTTTCTAGGCATACAGAGCATATACTCTATAGAGCACGTAGATATAGAGCGTATATAATATATAGTTCTATAGAGCTCAATGTTTACAAGTATGTTAATGCGCAATATCCGGATTAAAACGAAACAACAGCTAGTTAACACAGGCCTGCTAATATAGGCCTATAGCTTAGATGTAGGGCCTACGTGTAGCTTAGCGTACCGTTATAATCAAAGTCCAAAGTGCTTGTAAACTATGAGGATGCTAAATTGTAGGAGAGTACGCAGGGCCGTAGGCTAAACTTCATTTCGGTGGGGGGGGGGAAGGGTTAATATTTCGACACCGCAATGCAATTCACGAGCGGGGCGGGGGGATTCCGGGAGATTTAGTCTCAACTTACTATGTCAAAAATAGTCTGACTCCTAATTCCCGCCAAATTGCATGAAACTGTGTCAAAATAAATGTTTTCTAAAATTTCTACGGTGTTCGGACCCATAAAATCTCCACCAGTCTAAGGTCCTGCGAGTGCATACATGTAGCATATATGAGTCACTTTAAACTAACTTCCGCTATGCAACGCGTGCCATCTAAGGCCTCCGTTCCACGATGCATATTTTGCATGCAATTTTACATGCAACCATGTTAAGAAATTACAATATAAGAAATTACAGGAAATCGTTGTCATGACAATGATTTCCTTCACT
>JAQIWG010008590.1:0-11305 GCA_034695025.1 Chamaedrilus cognettii | reverse complement strand
CAAATTAAAGTTTTTCACGCATCTCAAGTCAAATGGTGTAGGATAACTCATATGTCATGGGTACCAAAAAACTCTGGCGTAAGTTGGATTGTCCTCAGATATAAACCACAACCGTCCATGGGTCCGTCTATTAAGCTTCAATTCACTTTAAAATTCGTTGTATTACATAGCATGTATTTAGAAATTGATGTACATCTGCATTGACGCTGTTTTGTGCATTTTTATTAGTTATGTATCGATAGTTCATTCTGACTGGTTTTTTGCATGTTCATTATTGCTGCCATGGCAACGTCAACAAAAGTGAACATTAATAGGAAATCATAAGGGGACGAAGGTTTATCTTTGCTTAAACGGCTCAAGTTGGCCGATTAAAATATGGGAGTTTATCCGGCGGATAATCATGCATATCTCCCAATGACGTTAATCAGCATCTATGAAAGACAGAAAATTGATAATCAGCGGTTAAATCGTCCATGAGGTTGATCTTCAGAGTTCATCGCTACCCCTAGCGTTAAATCACCTTCTTGAATACCACAGTAATACATCGTGGCTCAAAAGTAAAGGACCCAACGAATTTCTTGAATAACTCCCGCATACAATAAGCAAAGTCCATGAAATTTTTACCACACTAACTAACTTATATCATTGCTTCGTATTTCTTCCAATTTTCGTTCCATTTCATTCAGCGGTTTACAGGACACACTCAGTTAAAATTGACCACCACAAAAACGCGTCTACCAAGCTGAAAAACTGCCTACTTGCAATTGCACAAAACTGCACCTCTTGTAATTGCCAATAATTGTTCACGCGGCTGCTTATCGTTGTGAAAACTACAGAATGTTCAAATTTGTCCCACGTTTTGGATATTCCATGGCTTCAGGTGTTTGTCGTTGATTTTTTCTATCTCGTTTTTGTAACATACAACATGCTGCTATTGTGCTAATTTACAGTGTGTCACTTCGAAGCCCAGCGCTTTGTGTCATTCTTCTTTATACGATGCTCTTCGATCGTTTCACTGCATGTTGGAACCAAATCTTGTTGAAACATGAAGTGTACATTCCTGGATTGCTAACAATTATTGAATTGGAATATAGAAGAGATTTTTATCACAAAATTGTTAAAGCAAATAGCAAGTAAAACCGTTTTCCAGCTTGGTTGACGCGTTTTTTTGGTGGTCAATTTTTACTGGGTGTATCCTATAAACCGCTGAATAAAATTCAACGAAAATTGTCAAGAATATGAAGCAATGATCCAAGTTACTACAGTAAATATTTCATGGACTTGGCTTATTGTATGCGGGAGTTATTTAAGAAATTCGTTATGTCCCTTACTTTTGAGCCACGGTGTAGAGAATGGAAAAGCAGAACTTCTCGATATAAGATATGTTTATCACAATCGGACCCGAACAGAAAGCACTAGGAATCAAATTGTACAGGAGCCTATCATGGTGCATCACAATAGATCAGGGCAAATAAACGATTCAGAAATCCCCGAATTTGACTCTACAAATCTCACGATCTACAGCATGCTATCTAAACTGCCGACACAGAACCTTACCCCATTAAAACCTCCTTCCTCATTAAAATCATAAAATGGATAATACAAACCTGCTGTCCAACAGCCAGCATCGAGGGCATTGACACACTTATGAGAGATGCTACAAAATCAAGGAACAAACCAATCTGATATTAACCAACATTCAAATTAACTATCGTTAGCTGGAACTGCAGAGGACTAAATAAAAACAAAAAAGAACTGTAGAATATTTAGCAAGTACCCAACCCAAGATAAACCAAGTACCCACAGTAATTTGTCTGCAAGAAACATGGCTAGAAAAATACGTTCACCAAGGGTACGCAGGTACTTTCAATTCACGAATACATAGGCGAGGGGGAGTGACATCAATTTTTATCCAAAACCAGTATAAATTCAGCGTTGTCATGGGAAATCTGACACCGGATACTGTTGAGTTGTCAGAAATTACAGTCTTCAGTGCGCATGATTCAGCTTCAATAAGTATCATATCTATATATGAGGGTCATGCTGAAAGTCTAGGCCAATGATTTATAAAATGAAAGCCACTGAACGGATCAATCTCAAATTTTGCACCAAAGTATCCTAGCTTATTTGAAACTTTTGACAAAAAAATTCTTTTAAGTTATCCGCCAGATGGTGCTGCAGTAGATAAAATGGCGGAACAGGTAGACGACGATGTTTTGAAGCATTGATCGGGATGGGGTATTCTTCCTCTTCCGCCAAACAGCCCAGACCTTGCTCCATCTGATTTTTATCTATTTGGATCGTTGAAGGACAGAAGTTTGAAGGCGATGAGGCCATCAAGGCTGCTGTACGATCCACTACGTCGGTGTGAGCCAGACTTCTTCAAAAACCGATTTATTAGCTGGAAAACGTGTCGGGACAGGTGTGTCGCATGCAATGGGAATTATACTGAGTAATAAATTGTTGACATTTCCGATTTTTTCGCATTAATTTGAAAAGATGTTCAGTAACATTGCTCAAAAAATCTAATTGATGCGACTTGTAGTTATTGTTGTATAATCATGTGCCAAGACTTTCAGCATGACCCTAGCATATTTCACCTAATAGTAAAATTTAAAAAGAAGATCTCACATCAACCTTATCACGTCAAAATGCATTTAATATGGGGTAAATGCAAAAAATCAACTATGGGATTCACCCGTTTGTGACTTCTAGGGTAGAATTATCGAAGAAATGATGGATTAATTTGACCTAGTATGTATAAACACAGGCGAGGCTACAAGAATAAGTTCTAGAAGAAACCTATGTAACCTTGACATCACACTGTGCAGCGAAAACCTTGCATCTGTGGTTAGTTGGAATGTACTGAACAATAACTAGGGCAGTGCCCACTACCCCACAATCACCACCTATTGACATGAAATTTGCACGAACAATCGGCCTCTGCCAAAATTGAATATAAATAAGGCTAATTGGCACTCCTATACCAAATATCTTATGACAAAAAAACCAACAAATAATCAAAATACCATCGACGACCACTTTGACTTTGACTATAGATATACTGAATTCAGCACGTAAAAATATCCCAATAAAATCTGTAGAAACAACACACGACAGGCACCTTACTGGAACGATGACTGCCAAGAATCCATTAATATACGGAAAGAAACAGAAAAAAATCTTAAAAAGAAACAGTCCTTCCAAAATATATTTCTGTTTAGAGAAGCACGTTTGAAGTTTAAACAAACAATTGAACAAGCTAAAAATCGTCATTGGGAGAAATGTCTCCACAATATCTTTTGACACAAAGACTAACTCAATATGGCGAGCAATAAAATCAATCTCGGGTCACAAAATGAAAAATAATTTCCCCATCACATCCAATAGTATACCACTCTGGGCAAAGATAAAGCAAATGCTTTTGCAGACGAGTTCAAGCATGTCACTAGTAACGAAGACCACCTACGAGGATATAAGAATATCTGCCGCAACACTCTTTCTCAAATCCCTTGACGAATATAATAATAATATACCAGACTTAGGTATTCTAGCGCTCAACTTGCCTTTCATTAGCGATGAATGTGACGTATGCCGTCAGTAGAAACTGAACATTGCAGCACTTATGCCAGTAGACCGCGTGACTTAACCTATACACAAACGCATGCACGCAGCGCACTGTGAAAACGTCACTTCTCTGTAGCTGCGCAGTGAGCTGGTCGATCGTGTCCAATTATAATAACTCTCCTACTGTATTAATAATACTCGCGTATATCACAATTTTAAATACAGCAAAATACATTAAAATACAGTAAACTACATTAAAATACATTAAAATACACTAAAATACATAAGAATACAAAAGAATCCATTGTCAAACGTAAAAATGCATTAAAATACAATCCAGCGGAATGAGAAAAAATTGAACTCGCGTATATTGTAATCTAATAAGTGTGTTGTTGAACAGCCTACACAGTTTAGCATTACACTATGGTTGACGTTAGAAACTAATACAATAGTCTTAACGTTACAATGAATTCGCTTTGCCCTTTCTAAGACCAATAGAGATGCTGCGCCCGGTAACGATAACATACCAATGAGCATGATTATCCACCTCCCACCGAACCTAAAAACAGAGCTGCTATCTATTTACAACGATATACGGAATACCCAATACCTACCACCGAGATGGAGACATGCCTTAATCACTCCCATTCCGAAGCCATCAACCGACCCGAAACTTCCATCATCATACAGACCAATCGCCGTAACTTCAGCCTTAAGTAAAGTCATGAAGAGATTCAGTGGCGTCACGTGACTCAAAAAATAGGGTGGGCACACGTGATGTGACCCTGAAAGTAGGGTGGGCACAGTATAAAAGTCTCAACCTAGGGTGGGTACAATTTCCCTCTTGAACAGAACTCCGGAGGGGGGGAGGGGTGCTGACAAAAAAATTTAAGACTGTTGTTAACAGTCACGTAATCTATTCTGTTACTTTATGCTTTTTATACATTTTTGTACTCTGTTTTACTCAATTAAAAAATCTTCTTTTATTTGACTGTGGAAATAGAATTTATTTCAAAGGCGGAAATTGAGGTTTATAAGATCAGTAATTACTGTCAGTAAGTACTAAGTAAGTCAGTAAGATCAGTTAGTTTTCAGGTTTCACGCCATCATTTGTGTGCCCACCGTGGCGTTTTCTAGGGTGGGCCAGTGCCCACCTGTGCCCTGCATACGCGACTCCACTGGAGAGATTAGTAGCTGGAAGATTAACGTGGTACTTAGAATCTTACAGTCCTTTCGATCCAATTTCAGAAGGTTTCAGAAAAATTACTTGACCATAGATCGCTCAATGAGACTCAAAACACATGCAGAAAATGCAATCTCCTCTGGGAACATTTCCGTCGCTATATTCCTAGATTTCTCTAGAGTATTTGATCTGGTTTGGACAGATAGTCTATTAATGAAGTCATAAAACAAAAAATTGAAGGAAATTGTTTTAAATATATCAAGAACTTTCTTGGGGGAAGAACTACCCAAGTTGTAAATGTATGGGATAAGTCTGACCCATTTAGTCCCCAGAATGGAATACCTCAAAATGCGTACTGAGGTCGCTACTTTTTCTTGTCTACATAACCACTTTCCAACACTGTAGCACAAACCGCCTCTGCTTTATTTGCTGATGATAGTGGGATTTTGAGATTCGGGAAAAACATCAAGGTTAGCACAGGCAACACATCATCTGCAACAAGATCTTATTCAATCATGGTATAACAAATGGGGCTTCAAAATCATTAGTAAAAAATCATTTGGCATTATTTTTACAAATAAAAAAATGTAAACACAAAGCTCTATATTAACGACTAAGAAATCCAATTCCAAAACACTGTTAAATTCTTATGTTTTACATTTTGTGCCAAGCTAACCTGGGGACCATATATAGATAACATCGTCTCGCAGTGTCAAAGTCGGATAAACCTACTGAAGTGCCTGAGCCATCGTAAATGGGGCGCAAGAAGAGAACTACTCCTCACAGTATACATTACAAGGCTACAATACGACCCATTATTAACTATGGCGCCACTATTTATAAATCTGCTTCAAAGAGCCAGCTGAAAAGACTGGATGCCATTCAATGTACGTCCTTACAAATCTGCGCAGGCACTATGCGAGGGAATGCACTCTTTTCGCTTCTAGAAGAAAGCAATGAGCTCCCACTGGACTACAGATGAAAACTTAGTACGCTAAGATATGTAGCCGAACTAAGCTCCTTACCTCACCACATTTCCTCGAACTAGTGAAAGCAAAAATGGTAACTATTGAACAAAAAACTCCAACCAAGATTAGAACCCTACTTAGGTTCACTCGAATCTCTGCTAGGCGCCACAATTTTCAAACACAAAATGGCATCGTCAATCCCACCATAGTCTCATCAAATAGTGTCAACTAGCCGTTATTATGACAGTTATTTTACCCTTTCTCGTCACACTCGTAGCCCATATCAAATCGATAAATTTCCTAATGACAGGTATCCCGACTACGTGAGAATCTATACTAACGGTGCTAGAACAACTGATGGAAAAGTGGGTCGCAGTTGTCATTCCCAAACTAGATCATGTGACAGTTTACACAGCGACTACATATCTATCAATTCTGCGGAGTTGGAAGATATCATTTGTGCCATATCATTGATCGTGAGATACAATATACAAAAACCACTGATCTTGACTGATTCTCTATATGCGCTTGAGCAGTTTGAGTCTCTTCCGCAAACTGTCAGTCCGCCGATTCTTCGCATGGGAAGAGATTTGATAACATCTCACATGATCAAACTATCTATATGTTGGATCCCTGCTCACTTACGAATTATCGAGCATGATCTGGCCGATAGATTAGCAAAGAGAGCCACAGCTAACCCTATCGTAAACAAAACAATCCCAGTATCCCACTCACACTTAAAGAAATTTTTCAACGAAGTAATGATTGGATCTCCATAAAATTGGAGAAAATTACACCTAAACAGCATAAAGGGATCTCGTACTATAACACGTTTCCGCAATGAAGGCCGAAGTCACCTAAAATTACACCTCGGGAGAAAAATGAAAAGATAATAAGATTCAGACTGCATCAATGCGCATTAAATAAATATTTGCATAAGATTGGACTTCATCCGACAGGTCTATGCAGGAAATGTGATATCCCTGAAACAGTTGAACACTTCCTTCTTTCATGCAAGAACCACTCGGAATTACATGACCAACTAATGCCACTTGCTGCCCTACACAACTTTACGCCTACTGTCAACATTTATCTGAGTATGGAACCATACATTAATGTCATCTATAATGTTATATTAAACGCAAAAATATTCAAATTTTATTTCATGCTAGATAGGGTCCAGTTGATGAATACACAATAGGTAAACACACCACAGTACTGCTAACCAACGGCCAAGATGCACCATAAAAAGTCAAGATGACGAACCTAAAAATCATATATCAAAACAAAATGCATATATAAATACAGCAGGATGCTGATGACCGTAGTCAGGGTATCCACATAAAAAACTACAAAAGAAAGAAAGAAGAACAGCCCAAGCCCCCAGACGAGCTCTCCCGCCGGGCAGGCCATGACGTCCCAATCAAGCGCAGGGGTCGGACCGACGCCGGGGGGCGGGGCAAGCAGTCCATGCTCAATCTGTGGGGACATCTACAAGCTGACTAACGCCGGCGCCCAACAGAAACAAGGCCATGGTCACACCAACAGTCTGACCATTTGCAGCCAGGCACACCCGCCTTCCACCTTATCCTATCCGTCGCATCCACACGTCTTAATCACTTTCATATCCTTCTCTGTCAAGCATTTCCACGTCGTTTCCGGTCTCCCCACATGTCTTTCCCATCTACCTCATAATCCATGCATTTCCGCATCCTTTCATCTGGTTTCCTTCTCAAAACATGCCCCAACCATCTCAGTCTGTTTCTTCTACACTTATAGTCACACTGCAGTGTCTACACTGGCAGTCACCACCAGTGCAGTTTCACTACACTGGTAGTCAAGCCGATAGAATCGAGCATGGCGCTCCTTCTCAGGCCGCGTCAGGCCGGGTCGTTCAAGAAGAGTCAACTCGCTGTGCTGGACTCCTCCCTTGGCCTCAAATCAGCGCTGAACAGGACGCCTCTCAGGGGACATAATAGGTAAACTTGAGGCTGGAGACATGGGGGCCATGCGTCAGCTATGCTCAGACGACACGTTTGCTCCGCAGGACGCCACCACCCTTGGCCTCCTGCGCGACAAACACCCTCCGCGCCCAATAGACAGGAGGCCAGCACCCACACCCTCCGCATCTCCACTGCTCGTGACGCCAGATGACATTCGGCACACCATCAAAGGATTTTCCCCAGGCCGGACAAGACGGGCTCAATCCGCAACACCTCATCGACATGACGGCTAAGGGCATCAGTAGCTCTCTGGCTGAGGCCCTATTGGACTTCTCCAACCTAGTCCTCGCGGGGGGGTTCCCTGAATGCGTCAGACCTCATTTCTTCGGCGCCACGCTGCACGCCTTCACAAAAAAAGATAGTGGCATATGTCCAATAGCGGTGGGTCTAACTTTGCGGCGTCTCGTATCAAAGCCAGCATGCAGGAAAGCCGTGGAGAAATGCAAGCTTGTTCTCGCCCCGAGACAGCTGGGGGTGGGGGTCAAGGGCGGAGCCGAGGCGGGCGCTCACGCCACTCGCCGCTACCTGAGCGAGATGGGACCCAACAAGGTCCTGGTCAACTAGACTTCACCAACGCCTTTAATACCGTACGAAGAGATGCAGTGCAGGAGGCTGTTGCTCGCCACATCCCCGAACTGTCTGCCCTCGTCGCGTCTTACCAAACCAAACCAAACCCCATCAGCGTTTCTCTCGTCACTCGACGCCGTAGAAGCCATGACGTGCAGCATCCTCCCAACAGCTATGACCGACTCCCTGGATCTATCCCGCGAGGCCACTTTCCTCCGCTGGCAGTACCTCTCAGGCTCATCAGCTGACGCGTTGCCCACAGGCAACGCCGCGCTTCGGCAGCGGAATTGGGACGACCCAGTCTGCGGGCGCCAGTTCGACACTTTGTTCACAGCCGCCTCCGGGTCAGCTGCCCACACTTGTCTCCTGGCAGTGAAGTCTGAGGGGTCAGGGGGATGGCCTTGCGCCCTCTCTGCCTGCTCGGGCAGCCTCCGGCTCGACAACGACGAGCTGCGCGTGGCTGTTGGGCTGCGGCTAGGCGCCCCCCAGGTCTGGCCACACATCTGCTGCTGCGGTCAACCGGTGTCAGTGGAGGGACACCCCGGACCGGCATGTCAGCGCAGCGCAGGGCGACACATACGCCAGCAAATGACGTCATCGCTAGGGCGTTCTGAAGCGCTGACGTTCCTGCAGAACTTGAACCTCTATTATTGCTTTGCAGGGATGGTAAGCGGCCCGGCGGCGCAACCCTTATCCCATGGTCCTGCAGCAACCACACCGTCTGGGACTTCGCGTGCTCAGACATGCTGGTCCCCTCACACTTAGCCGAAACTTCAATGGCGGCGAGGTCAGAGGCAATATCGGCGGAGGCGGGAAAGCGACTCAAGTATGCAGGCCTGGGAACCGGCTACTACCGACTTCCCCATCGCCATCGAGACCCTGGGCGCTTGGGCCAAGGACGCACAGTCGTTGGTGGCAGAACTGGGGGGAAGGCTGGCCGCGGTGACCGAGGACCCTCGGTTCGTCAGCTTTTGCGTCAGCGGTCCTGCGTCAGCGGTTGGACATCGCTCTGCAGCGCAGCAACGCACAGCCATGCGCGAAACCTTGCCGCTTGTGGACTCCTGTGCCACGGAACTATGCCCTAGGGCTACCTCAAACACTGAAGTGTTTTTTTTATATGTTCTATGATTTTAGAAGTTTGCAGGATTTTAATTTTATAACTGCTGGTTTTTACATTTTAGTGTCTAGTTGAACTGTATTTATTTTTTATTGTACTTTGAACTGAAATTTTAAATTGTAATACATTTATCTAAGTGATAATAGATTTATTAAATGAACAGTCATATGCGCTTTAAAATACAATTTGCAAAACATATTTTAAACAAAATGTAAGCCAAAATGCCTGTAGTTACTTAGCCATTTAAGAAAAATTTCTTCAGATCTCTCAAAACAGATCACTCAAATCTTCCAAATGATTATATTTTCAACTCCATCAAAAGTATTTAAGCAATATACGAGTATGCTTAAATACTTTTTTGCTCGGATGCTATTACCGTCATTTAACTAGACGGTAGCGCAGTACCCATGCATTAACGGCGCGCGCGCAGGCCGCCACTCACTTGCTTGGCGGCCTGCCAATATTGCCCGCAATACATACAGGGTGTGCCAAAGAAAATGGACCTCCTAGCGTATTTGCAATAACTCAGTCAAATTTTCGCTTTTTTTTCATCTTTGCAGTGATTGTGGCTGAGATTATTTGACACAAGATGTGAGATTTCATGCAAAAATATGATTGCATTCAAAAGTTATGTAACTTCTCCCCAAAAAGTCAGAAAATCATTTTAACCAGCACAATTATGCCTTCAGAGAGCGTTCTGATGCCTAAAATTTTTCAACAAATTTTCTAGATGAAATTTTCGTGACTACTATAAATAGGGAGCCATGCTCCTGACTCACAGACCCAAGCCGAAGATAACGATGGGACTGAAAGCGAATTGGGATGCGAGTGATTGACTTAAGTCGCATCAGCACATGAACAAAGCCGTGCACGCACGCAGAAGGAGACACCAAAAACATTCAGCACAGCAGATAGCGAACACGGAACATATTAATCACATTTTGTTGAACAAAGCCAGTAGACTATTTTCTGGGCTGCCATGTTATTCTAAGTAATTCAAAGCGATGCGAGTGAGAGGCATCAAAATGCTCTTTGAAGACATCATTGTACTGGTTAAAATGATTTTCTGACGTTTTCGAGAGAAGTTACTTAACTTTTGAATGCTATCATATTTTTTCATTAAATTTTCACATGATGTGTCAAATTGTCTCAGCTACAATCACTGCAAAGATGAAGCAAACAAGTTAAAATTTGACTGAGTTGTCGCAAATTCGCGAGGGATCTTGTTTTGCGCACCCTGTATGTTTAACAGCTTGTAGCCTCGCGTGAATCCATCCTTCTGCTGCAAAATCCTGCAAATCCGATGGAAATGTTAAAAGTTATAGTGATTCTTGTGAAAGAGGTAAGATCAGCTTCGAACTTGCTCGTAAAATTTTTTGAAAATATTTTGCGTTTATGGTACTGCCTTTCACCTGAAATATTTTTCGAAACTTAGATTGCTGTCAAAGGCAATAAAAAAGGCAAAAGCAATAAAAAAGGCAAAGGCAATAAAAAAAGGCAAAGGCAATAAAAAAAGGCAAAAAGCCAAAGGCAAATAAAATTCGTACGAGTAGTCAAATTTAAAAAATCTTAAAATGGGGCGGGGGGCCGCCGGGAGAGCCGTTCACTTTTTGACAAATCCAAGCAAACTTGAACAAGCAAACAACCGACCCTAGGACAATGTTCCCTGCAAAAATGGTCCAAATCCCTTCAGTGGTTGCTGAGTTATTGTGGAGCAATGGTTCAAAACAAGTTTTTGCGCCACATCAAAATAATCTTTCTCCAACGTTACCTGTCAATATTTTCTGAAACACATACAGAGTGGGGCATAAAAAAACAATCCTCTAGCGATTTCGCGATAACTCGGCCAAAAGTAAATATATTTCCTTGAAATTTTCAGGCATTGTAGCTGAGATAATTT
>JAQIWG010008589.1:0-11306 GCA_034695025.1 Chamaedrilus cognettii | reverse complement strand
GTCTACTTGTAGGAGTGTGTTACTGTACAACCAGTCACACAATAGCGGTCTACTTGTAGGAGTGTGTTACTGTACAATCAGTCACACAATAGCGGTCTACTTGTAGGAGTGTGGTTGAGCATTAACATCTTTGCACTGGATTTCCCTCCACATGTTAATGTGGAGGAGAACGTTGGGAAGGACAGGGAGAAAAAACAGAGCGAGAAAGTAGAGAGCGATAAAAAAGAGCGAGGCATGAATAGAGAAATGGTACAGAATAGGGAGTTTTGCGAGTCTCATCGTGGGAAACGTCCTACCTGTGCTAGCACGGAAATCTGAATGTAAGACATAAATGACGATGATGATGATGATGACGATATCTGATCGTCACTGTCTATGTACTCTGTGCAGTATCAACAGTGCCATGTGTGTACCATGCTTCCTGCAGGATTGGGAACTATGCAATTGGCTTGCAGCCCATAGCCCCCCGGGCGAGTCGTAAAAGGCGACTAAAGAAGGGGGAGCAGTTCTGTGCGGGCTTCCTTGCACAGAATCGGACTGTATATAGCCCTTGTGTGCTACAGTCGGTCCTTAAAATAAAATAAATAAATACGAAAAAAAAAAATTGTGTTCCGTGTGTCAGGTACCATCAGTACGCGGTGCTGAGGGAGCGCAGACTCAAGGTGCTGGAGGCGGTGAAACAGAGGCTGCACGAGTGTGAGCAGTCGAGTGTGGGACACGCGGTGAGTGTGACACATGAGTGTGTGACACGCGACTGTGGGACACGTGGTGAGTGTGGAACACGCAGTGAGTGTGGGAGCAGTCGAGTGTGGGACACACAGTGAGTGTGTGACACGTGAGTTGGACACGCGGTGGGTGTGGGGCACGCGGTGAGTGTGGGATGCGCGGTGAGTGTGGGACACGCGGTGTGTGTGACACGCGGTGAGTGTGTGACACGTGAGTGGGACACACAGTGGGTGTGGGACATGCTGTGGGTGTGTGACACGTGAGCGTGGGACACGCGGTGAGTGTGGGACACGCGGTGAGTGTGGGACACGTGGTGAGGGTGGGACACGTGAGTGGGACATGCGGTGGGTGTGTGACACGCGGTGAGTGTATGACACGCGGTGAGTGTGTGAGCTGTCGAGTGTGTGACATGCTGTGAGTGTGTGACACATGAGTGGGACACGCGGTTGGTGTGGGACACGCGGTGAGTGTGTGACATGTGGGTGTGGGACATGCGGTGAATGTGAGACAACCAGCGAGTGTGTGACACATCAGTGTGGGACACGTGGTGAGTGTGGGACGCACGGTGAGTGTGGGATGCGCTGAGCATAGTGCGAGAGAACAGTATGCGACATGCAGTATGCGCTGAGCGTGGTGCGAGGGACTGGTATGCACTGTGCAGTATGCACTGAGCGTGGTGCGAGGGACCGGTATGCAGGCCATGAGTGCTGCTCTGTCCAAACCGAACATCGTCAGTCCTCTTTCAGCCTTCTGTCAGATCATCGACCTACTGCAGGGCGCGGGCCAGGGCCAGCTTGTCTCACAGGTAGAGGCCAGGGCCAGCTTGTCTTACAGGTAGAGACCGGGGCCAGCTTGTCTCTACCTGTCTCACAGTGTGAGTGCAGCTCGTCTCACAGGTAGAGGCCGGGGCCAGCTTGTCTCACAGGTAGAGGCCAGGGCTATCTTGTCACACAGGTAGAGGCCAGGGCCAGATTGTCACACAGGTTGTAAGAATTATGATCCATGTGTGCTGTTGTAGTTTGAGCAGTCGTGCAGAGCTGTGGTCCATGTTTGGTATTGTAGTTTGAGCAATTGTGCTGAGAGCTAAGGTCCATGTGTGGCGTTGTAGTTTGAGCAGTCGTGCAGAGAGCTACAGTCGGTGGTACTGCAGCACAGAGCGCAAATCCGCACAAGCCTTGACATTCTGTTTGCTTACTCCACCATCATCTCCCATGTAAGTATATAGCACAGCTCACAATCATATTATTTACTTTGTTATAAGATGTAATGGTTTGATAACTGAACGTTTTAATGACTTTTTGCTATTTAGCTCTTTAGTTTGTGGGTGAAAGAATTTCTCTGACATTGCTATTAAAATTGTTACACCATCGATCTTTGGTTCCCATAATCTCTTCTTTTATATCGATGGAGTTGTAACACTCCCACTACGTGTTGCTTAACTTTATCTCTGTGTTATGTCTGTACCCGCTGTCAGCACTTGCTGTGTGTTGGGCAAGTGTGGTTCTTGCTCTCTGCTGTGTACATACGGTGGTAATGATACTTTTGCTATACTGTGTAAGTGTGTATGGCAAACTCACTCCTTGCTCCAAGGTTCCTGGGACTCTTGGCTGTGTGTGTCCACATTCACAGTGCGTGCCTCATGTTGCAGTTCCCAATGTCAGTGGAGTCCCACAGTTGTTTAGTTACAGTTTTCAATGTCGGTGGAGTCGGACAATTGTTTCGTTGCAGTTGCCAAGGTCGGTGGAGTCTCAGAATGGTTTCATTACAGTTCCCAAGGTCGGTGGAGTCCCACAATTGTTTCGTTGCAGTTCCCAAGGTCGGTGGAGTCCAGTAATTGTTTTGTTACAGTTCCCAAGATCAGTAGTTCATCAATTGCTTCATCACAGTTCCCAAGGTCGGTGGAGTCCCACAATTGTTTTGTTGCAGTTGCCAAGTTTGGTGGAGTCTCAGAATTGTTTCATTATAGTTCCAGAGGTCGGTGGAGTCCCACAATAGTTTTGTTACAGTTCCCAAGGTCGGTGGAGTCCAACAATCGCATGCAGCGCTGCCAGCAGTGGCTGCAGGAGCTCCTCTGTGACTTCACCGCTTTCCGGTAACACTGCTCTCCTCTCCCACTTCTCTACATCATTAAATTTAATATTCCGAATTAAGTTTATGCTTATAATATATTCTTCATTTGATTGTACATTGTATATGTATGTCTTTAACTGTGTGTTCTTCTATTCATTTGTTTAATGCTTTGATAGCAGCAACAACAATTTACTGATTAAAATTTGCATATATGCTAGCGATACATATTTTAGCATGCTGCTGATGTGATTGTGAGCTCTCCTTTCCTTCTTCTCCCTGGTGTCAGTGTCCTGATTGCGTTCTAGAGTTTCTGAGTCTGGTGTGTGACTAGATGCATGGTATCATGTATGGTATCATGCATTGGTTTGATCACTTCCATCTTTAGTGCTGATGCGATAGAGTGATCAAAGGTAACGATGCAGTCTGACTAGATGCTTGATTGGTGCATTTCAGTGGTGTGACTAATGCATGCTGGACCCCCTGCAGGCTACGGAACAAGGAATTGGCTTGCAGCCCAGAGCTCCTCGCGTCAGGGCGACTAAAGATCGGGGAGCGGTTCTGTGCAGGCTCTCTTGTACAGAATCAGACTGTATATAGTCTTTATGCTATACACGGTCCCTAAACTACAAAAGAAGAAATTTTTTTTCAACGCATGCTGGATAGAGTTCAGTAGTGTGACTAGATGCATGCTGGGTACTTTTCAGTGTAGTGACAAGCTGCATGAGCTTGGTGCAGTTCACTGGTGTGACTAGATTGTTGCTGGCTGCAGTTCAGTGTTCATTGATGTGACTAGATGTATGCTGTGAGTGTGTACGGTTCAGTTGTGTGACGAGATGCGTGGTGTGCACAGTTCTGTGACTAGATGCGTGATGGATAGATTTCAATGATGTGACTAGATGCGTACTCGATACAATTTAACGGTTAAGATATATTCTGTGAATGTGCGCATCCCGCGATGTGCTGTGCAGCGCGCGTGCGGTGGAGGGGGAGGTTCAGCGGTGCTACGGGGTGGGGGGTGGGGAGCGCTCGGAGCAGCTGAGGGGAGTGGGGGACACAGAGAGGGAGCTGCAGGGGATGGTGCGCGACGCCGACACTAACCTGCACAAGGTGAGCTCAATGGCAATGTTACATTATCGCGCAAAAAACTAATTTCACGCCTAGAGAAGACGTTTTCCTTCTCGTGCAGAACCGCGACCGGAGGGGGGGAAGGGGGGGTTGAGAACTGCTGATGCTGAGTTTTTACAACTGGATGCACTTCATCAATGACAATAATAAATGACCTGGCATGGTAGTAATAATGATAATAATACAGGGGATAATTTGCTATGGCGCCATGACAAGTCTAGGACAATTGTAAGGCACTTTATAACATGAATACTTTTAGGCAAGCAATAAATGGATGAAGTCAGCAATGCAGCAACATCAGGAATGGTGGTTAGCAGCTAGCCACACTTGTGTGTTTAACAGCCTTGTTACGCAAGGGACTGTGACGCTATAGCTTCGTACTTTCAGGCGCCGGGACTTGAACTTAGATCTCGTCACTTTTCAGTTCGGCGCCTTGCCCACTACACCGTGTGACGGGCGCTGAAGTAAAGCTGTGAGTGATTGAGCGTATAAGGAGGAGGATTCAGGCTTGAATGGCTGCGTGCTTCATCTGTTTGCTGCTTGGCTCATTGAGCTGATGGAGCGTCGAGGGGAGGAGAGCCCTGAGTCGACTGTGACCCTCTCTGCACAAGCACAGACCAAGCTCACCCTTGTCCAGCGCTACATACAGGGTAGGCTGCATGCTACATACATGCGATACATGCAGTGTAGGCTACATGCTACTTACATGCGCTACATGTAGGGTAGGCTACATGCTACTTACATGTGCTGCATGCAGGGTAGGCTGCATGCTACATACATGTGATACATGCAGTGTAGGCTACATGGTAATTACATTTGATACATGCAGGGTAAGCTGCATGCTACATGCATGCACTGCATGCGGGGTAGCAGATGCATGCTACATACATGTACATGCGCTACATGTAGATCTTTGCAGGGTAAGCTGCATGCTACAAACATGCGCTACATGCAAGGTAGGCTACATGAACTACATGCGGGGTAAGCTACATGCTGCATGCAGTGTAGGTTACATGCTGCATACCTGCTACATGCAGGGTACATGCTACATACATGTGCTATGCGCAGCATAAGCTTAATGCTACAAGCAAGGTATGCTACATGCGATACGTGCAGTGTAAGGAATGCTGCATGCGTGTGAGTCACTGACTGTCGATGATTTGTCTGCGCCTCTGTTCTCCTATGTATGTGTTGTATTGGAAACGGTGTGAGATGGTGTTTGTGTGGTATAGGGGAGGACGTGAGATGGTGTTTGTGTGGTATAGGGGAGGATGTGAGATGGTGTTTGTGTGGTATAGGGGAGGATGTGAGATGGTGTTTGTGTGGTATAGGGGACGATGTGAGGTGGTGTTTGTGTGGTATAGGGGAGGACGTGAGATGGTGTTTGTGTGGTATAGGGGAGGATGTGAGATGGTGTTTGTGTGGTATAGGGGAGGATGTGAGATGGTGTTTGTGTGGTATAGGGGACGATGTGAGGTGGTGTTTGTGTGGTATAGGGGAGGACGTGAGTGGTATCTGTGTGGTATAGGGGAAGACATGGAGAACGTGCTGTGCATGACGAGTGTGCTGCTGCTCGACCTCTGTGACAAGACTCGACGTCTGCTCGACATGGAACAAGCGCTCATCAGTCAGTTCTGATTTATAACAGCACATATCCTCCCTAATAACCACCACCAGCACTAGCAGATATCCTCACATAAACTCTAATGGACATGGGACAGGCACTTAACAGTCAGTCTAGTCTATACCAACATATCCCCTCTCAACCCCTGATAGACATGCAACTAGCTCTTATCAGTCAGTGTTGATCTATTGGCTTATACTAACACATCTCACCCAAACCCTGATAGACATGCAACATAATTGACTCATCAGTCAGTCTAGTCTATACACATCTCCACCCAACCCCTGACAGACAGTCAACAAGCGCTCATCAGTCAGTCTTTGCTAACATATCCTCAATCCAAACTGTGTGCTCTACAATTCCATTTGTTCTTCATATCATCCAAACCCTGGACTCAAACTTATCCTCAACCCAAGCTGTGCTCTCTGCAATCCATTCCAAACCAAATCCTGTTCGCCTGAATTATTCATCACTTTCTCGCATGCATATAAATTTTGTTATATTTGTTCATCTTGTAATTTCAGATGAGATGTTGTTGAGATGAGATAGATGAGCATGCATGAAGCTGTTTTGTAAGTGATCCGTATAAAAGACATTATGCGCTATTTTCTTGGAAGACTTTTGTCAATGTAAAATATCCATTAACAAAAACACCTTCAGTTGTCACAGCTAAGATTCAGCAGAGGCTGTTTTACCGAAACAGAACAGTTTTTCTACTCGCTAAAGTGCTGAGCATATTCTGCTAAATATATGTTTAAATCCTGCACCCAGGAGAGTGTATCTACACGATGGTATGCTGTTAGTGGCCGACACACGACTGTTGATGGCGAGGGCGGACGACTTCACGATGTGGCCCCTCGACTCCCTCTGCGCGTGTCTGGGGGACGTGCACCTGCTCATGGAACTACTCAGCTATCTCCCCACTGGGGTCAGTTACCGCCCCCCCTCCACCAGCCCCTCACTCCCCCACCCGACACATTTTTCCTCGTACTCATGAAGCTACTCATCCAGCTCCCCACTGCAGTCAATTAAACCCCCCCTTTACTAGACTTCCTACTCGTGAACGTACCCCTCCCTTACTGCTCTTGTAATGCAGACCATGCATTGCCCTTCTCCCCACCCTTACCCCAACCCTAACAAGTTCACCGATTTCACTGAGGGTAAAGTTGCTCCCCACCCATTGCATTAGGAGAGGGACCAGCCCGGCGGCCCCGGCTGCAAATGAAATATTTTTGCACGACATCGTGCTGTTCTAGTTATGAGCGCGTCTTTGAGGAATATGAGAACAACAGCCCTGCCTCTCTTAGGCCACGCCCCAACTCCCCGCCTCTCTTAGGCCACGCCCCCACTCCCCCTCCCTACTCAGTCACCCCTCCCTCATCGCTCATGTCGTGCAGAATGAACCCTGTCCTTCTCTGCATCCCCCTTACTTACCTTCCCCTATGCTCAATCACCCCTCCCTCAATGCATATGTTGTGCAGACTGAGCTCTGCCCCCCTTCCCCCCACCTCTGCCCTATGCTCCGTCAACCCTCCCCCATTGCGCGTGTCACGCAGGCCGTGTCCTCCTGCCCCTCTTTCCCCTCACCCCTTTCTTACACTCAGTCACCCTTCCCTCGCTGCGCATGTCATGGTGCAGGATGAATCGGGTCGTGCTGGGGCGGACACGGTGCTGGTGCTGGGTGCTGCGCTCCAGAACGGCACGGAGCTGCAGCGCATGCGCCGCGCGGTGCAGGCTGCACACAGCGTCTACATCTCGCTGCAGGTGATCCATACACTGTAACCTGGATGTACTGGGCTTGTGCTATGTGTGTGTCAATGTTACACAAGTAAGTGTAAGGCGCGCAGTGTGTATCTCTCTCTGTCCTATGTGGATCTGGGTCCTGCTGTATGTATATCTCTGTTCTATGTGGGTTTGAGTCATGCTGTGTGTATCTCTCTCTATCCTATTTGTATCTGAGTTTCTCTCTCTATCCTATGTGGACAGAGAGGGAAACCACTACACCTCAGTGAGGCGCTGTGGTGTAGTAGTGAAGGCGTCGGATTTTGAGTCCAGAGAACCAGGCTACAAGTCCCCGCGCTGGCAACTATGAAACCATGCATTACAAGCCCTTCAGCAAGGCTATTGAACAGACAAGTGTCACTAGCAGCTAACCCCATGCCAGATAATTATTTATTTGGTTGGCGTCAAGAAGGGCATCTGGCCATAAAAATCAAGCTCCAGCAGTCCTAATCAGGGCGGGCGAAAATGTGTAAACACACGTTTTCACACAGACAGTCTGTGTGAAAACATGGACATTAACTCCAAGATTACATGATAAAAAGCAGGTTAGTTTTAGGTTAGTCTCTGTCCTATGTGGGTGGGAGCCCTGTTGTCTGTATCTCGCTTCTGGTACTGCAAGCACTCTGACCTTGCTGCACTAGGCTGCTGAGTGCCAGGTGTTTGATGCTTAAGGTTTACAAATCCATTGGATTGTAGTAACGGAGACTTACAGTCCAGTTTAGAGCTTTGCGGCAAATCAAGGAATCGCTGCCCCTTCTTTAGTCGCATTTGACGACTCGCCCAGCTCTGGCAATCATCATCTCTTGGCAATCATCACGCATTTGTAAATCATGCAAAGGCAGCAGGGAGGTGTCCTGCCCTCTGTAAGCAGGGAATCGAACCTCTAGCACGTGCGTGTATTTGTGTGAATTGTGCAATACTAGTGCTGTAATGAAAGCAATTGTCTGGTTGTTATATATTAGACTTAAAATTATCTCTATGAATAGGGTCATCTCTTTAGCAAGAACTAGCTTTCATCATTTCAATTAACGGGTGCTTCTAACAAAAATTAGCTGTCACTTCAGTTTTTGACAGGCTTTGAGCAACGTCGGTGAAGAGTTTCAATGCGAACTTGTATTATTTGATGTAATTGTTGAGTATTTTATACTAGTTGTGACTAGGACGCGTTTCTGATTTCAGGACCTCCTGTTCAATTTTCACACGGTGATAGTGCCGGAAGTCTTGGCCGGCTTCCAAATCAACGAGCCGTCAATGCTGGGCATCCTGCGCGACCTCGACAGCCTATTGGACGCCCTGGACGCCGATGCTCTGCTCTCATTGGTCGACACCGGTGCAGAGGGTCTGACGCAGAGGCTGGAGGAGAACCGAGGGCTGCTGTCCACCGTCACCAAGACACGACTCAGGCATGAGCAATATCACAATGTTATCTAGCCACTTTTGAGGATATAAGGATTCAAGCATTAAGGTTATACGCTGGTGGTAGTGGTTAAGCTGGTGCTTAACGACTACACCACAGCTAGGCACTGTGGTGTCACAGCAAGGCGCTGTAGTGTAGTGGTTAACTCTACCTAACGATGACGCTATGCTGTTTAAAACTGACTGTGTTATCTGTTAGATGCCTAATAAAAACCACACGTTTTGAATTTGAATTTTTTGTTGTGTCAGTGTTCAACAACGTTCTCTAGACTACAGCGCAGTCAACACTGAAGCTAAAAACAATGAGCTGGAAAGTCCAATAGATGCAGTAATGTGTGACGAATAGAATTGTAATTGTAAGCTCAGCAATTGGTTTTCATTCAACTTCAAGCCAGGTCATTGACTAGAGTCATATGTATTTGTTTCGTATCGCTCAGAATCGACGTTTGCAACGGATCACACTGTAGGCCCGTCTCTAGGAATCGACGTTCAGAACACAATGCGCTCAGCGCCGGTGTCGAATTCTAGACGTTTGGCTGTTAAAGCGTTAAGGCGCTGGACAGTCCAGAGGACCTGGGTTTGAGTCCCGGCGCCGGCAACTATAAACCGTGCGCTACAGACCCTTCAGCAAGGCTGCTAAACACACAAGTGTTGCTAGCTGCTAACCCCATGCCAGATAATTATTTATTTGGTTGGTGTCAGGAAGGGCATCCAGCCATAAAAACCCAGCTCCAGCTGTTTTCAGCAGGGCGCAAACGTCTAAACCTGTATGAAGACACGGACGTTAACAGATTATATGTCATAAAAAAGGATGTTAATCATTGAGTTTATACGCATCAACTGTAAGTGAACAACATTTAGCGTCGGGCTAACTTCGGTAACTGACCGGGGTTGGTGCCTGAGTGCCGCAGCGCTGACGTTGGCGACACAATGCAACATTAATTATCGTCTGGCACTACAATGACCCTCGTGTGTCGCTGTGCCGTTAAACAACAAGCAAGCAAACAAAAAATGTTTAACAATTGAGAAATTAATCTTTGAAATATGTAAACGGAAGTTCAACGTATATGGAAAATTTAGCAATCCCAGTGAGCAAATAATATTCTTCAGGCAATTTAATTGATTTGTATCTAGTTTATATGATGTGGCATTAACTTTAAAGTCAGTAATGTGAATGCCCTCTCTTGGCTACTTTTTGTTCCTGGTTTTTGTAAATGAAATTATTGATTTACTTGTCGTTGAATAATTATGCATTGCTTGTTTATGACAAAGACTGGATGTGAGTTAACGTGCATCAGACAATTTGAAAGTTGGGTTTGGGGTTGTAGTTGGGTTTTGTGACAAATGGTTGGGTTCAATAGGTGGCCAGTGATCATCATCATCACCAATTCATCTCAGTTCTGATTAATATCAAACTTGGCATCTCATATGAATTTCTACGCTATTTCAGTAATTACTATAGGTTCTCAGTTGCAGCCAGGTTTTACTGGGCACTGTGGTTTTTGGAATTGTATTGTTTCAATCCATCTTCATCATCACAAGATTGATGTGTCTTCCTTGACTTGTTGTTGTGCGCCAGGTTTGAGGCGCTCTACCGCCCTGCGTCCCCTGCCGCCGCCGGGGAGTCGTCGCGAGGTCAGATGTTGCTGAAGGGCTTCTCCGGTCTGTTCAGTCGCATGGAGAAGGACGTGGAGGGCCTGCTGGAGGCGGTGCAGGGCATCCACGTACCGGAGGCCTGGAGCAAGATCGACATCATCCAACAAGCCCGCCAGGTAGGGAGCTGGGCCTTGTGACATGTGGAGCAGGGTAGATATCATTCAACAAGCGTGCCAGGTCTGTGCTACATCTGATGAGATGAAAGTACCTACAGATGTAGTGAGATGAGACTACATCTGTTATCAGATGTAGTCTCTGATGTCTCAGATCATTTGTAGTCCGATGTAGTCTCATTATACTACATCTGTAATCAGATGTTGTCAGGATCTGATCTGGGTCTTGAAAAAAATTTATCAAAAATTTGCCAAAATACTTTTTTTTCACCGGGCCATACTTTTTTTTCACCAAATTTGTTCACTTGTTTCACTCATTTGTTCCCTTTGAGTGAACTAGAATGTGTAAAATTTACTGCTTTGTTCATTGCCATAGGGCGTGTAATTGAGCTTCTAAGATCGAAAATGAATAAAAAATTTGCCAAAAGCTTTCGCAATTTTTTTTTTTAATTGCCAAATGTTAAAAAAAAACTTTTTTGGTGACTGGCAGATCAAGCCCTGGATGTAGTCCCATCTGACTACATCTCTAGTCAGATTTGACTATATCAGTAGGCAGATCTGACTACATCAGTAGCCAGATGTGATCCTGTCTGCTTTCTGTGGGATTCAAGAAGGTGGTTAATGCTCGCCGTAGCAATGAACTCTGAAGATCAACTTCGCGAACTGTTTATCCGCCGATTATCAATTTTCTGTCTTTCATAGACGCTGATTAACGTCATAATAATAATAATAATAATAATAATAATGATTTCACGTCCGTTTCATAGTCTGGCGACCATATCGGGGACGCCCTC
>JAQIWG010008588.1:0-11306 GCA_034695025.1 Chamaedrilus cognettii | reverse complement strand
CACTCCCCCTCCCTTAACTAGGCTTGCTTCCCCCCACACGTGCAGTTCTCCCAAACTGGAAGTAAAAGGTGAGCGACGCACTGCTTTCTACAAGAGTTCTAGATGAGAGTTGTAGATGTGCTCGGGACTACAGGCAGTCTCATTATTGTGCGATATGCGCAAGTCTTTTTTCATTGACATTGCAAATTGTGTTGTCATTTTCATTTGAAATTGTAGGCTACTTTAGTCGTTTACAGGGGCGTCTAGTTGCATTTTAAATTTCGTTTTGCAAGACTTCGTAGTATTGCCAGCAGTTATATGCTGTGAAGAACAGCTTAAAGGTCCTTGAGGACAGTGAAATTGACTCTAAACCCTTTATCATTGTTGTACGCAGGACGGGCGCCGTATAACGAGCAGTATGAAGCACCGCATAGAGGCGTACGAAGACAGCGAGCACGTCGTCACGCTCTCTCTGCGAATCGTCATCAGCGAGCACGCGGACTACGGGGAGTATCGCTGCGTGGCAGCCAACGCGTTCGGAAACGACGAGGGGTCCATGCTGCTCTACGGTGCGTGGGAAGTGCGCTACTTACTTACGTTCTACGGTGCGCAGAAAGTTCGCTACTTACGTTCGCTCTTCGCCACGCACTGGGTGCACTATTTACTTGCTCTCCGTGATACCTTACTTGCTGTCTATGTACGTGTGTACGGTGCGTATGGGGTGCGCTGCTTTCTGTGTGGTGTATTGCTTGCTTGCTGTTGCACGGTATATATACACCTAGAATGCGCTCAACTTGCTTGCCGCTGCACGCATTATTATCTTACAGAGTGCCGCATTATAGTAACACTCCAGAGGATAATGTGAAACAGCGAGACAAGATTTTTATCGTGCATCTTGTGCTTGTGTCAGAATACACTGAGACAGAGGGTTCGCGCACTACAGACGCCCCCTCTGACCACCCGCCTATCCCGCGACACCACCTCATCGCAGGCAAGGGCACCGGGCCCGGGGCGGGGCCGCAGGGGGCGGGGCTTGGTCCGGGGTCGGGGCAATGGGCGGGGCAAGGGGCGGAGACTCGAGAAGTGGCGACACGGATGGTGGTCGTCATGCCGGAACGTGTTGCAGTGACTGCGCGCAGTGAGTACTAGCGAAGTAAACGTTAGAAACTATCGCGCTCCAATTTAGAGCCTATGATCGTTATAGATGTTTATGTTGTGAGGAGGACAGCACAAACAACCAAACATAAATAAGGATGATAGGTCTAAAATACAACTGTGCAAGCAAGATCCCCTGGCTCTTGGGATAGCAAGAGCATTTTGAAATAAAAAATATATAGCTATAAGAAGTACTGATACTAAATGTAAGCTTGAATGCAAAACTGTTGATGAATAGCAACGCGATGTCGTGATAGCTGTCAGAATCAAATCAAGGAGGGCGTTCGGAGTGCTTTACACTCGATCACAGGTCGTCGGCTCGTTTTGTCATCAACTAGGCCTATATTCTCAAATGGGCCTCAAGTAATCAGGTAACTAACCCTAACGATGGTTTGTGCAGTAGGCGTGCACTTCAACACTGCTCAGGCTGACGACTTGGCATCACAATGATGCATATCCCCTAGTCGGATATTTATTTTTCTTGGTTAAAATGCACTTCGCGATTTTGCGACTGCGACTTTGCGACTTTGTGACTTTGCAACTTTGCTTAGCAAAGCATCCACTCCAGCCTCCTCCTCGACACGGAGCGAGCCTCGACGAGTCTGTCCGGCACGGCGCTATTTTGAAGCCTTTTAAGTCATTTTCCTTCACTATAATGCAGCAGAACCATTGATGAAATATCCTATTGCCAGTTATTTGTCTGTGTTTCAGAACCGTCTTCCAGTCGAATCAGCAGCAGCAACAGCGCGCAGCAGAATAGACTCCTCCCCTTTCCCCGTGGCTCCTCGCCCTTGTGGGCGGCGACTAGCGCTGCGACTCTTCTCATTGGCCGAGTCTTTGTATGACGTCATCAGCGCGAGAACTGACTAGAAGCGTCCATGTTTATTATTGATCTTCATTGTGACGTCATCGGCGTAGTATTTGCTTAGATTTGCATGCTATGAACGTTTTCATTACGTCATTCTTTTGTTGTGACGCTGTGACGTCATTGAACTAAGGATCATAGAGAATTATGGGGCCGATCGTGACTGAATCCTATTATTGTAGGCCTAAGGATAATTGACTAATGTAGGCCTAACGCTCCTTTTGATCTGACTTGAAAAACTAGGCCTGCGCGTTGTATTGACTCGATCATAGAAAACAATTAACTAGTAGCCTAAGTAGTACTCGTACCAACTTCACAATACAAACATCAGTCTAAGGATCTCATGGTCTTTAGAGTTTGGCATACTGGTCGGCCAATGTTTATTCGATTAATTACGGGCTACATATCGTAATGACTGCAGAAATTTGCTTCCTGCTACACTAGATTTGAAGGATAAGCCAATTTAGGATTCTGGTCCGATCTAAATGGCGAATGTGTCATGCGGCTATTGGAGTTCATGTTTCAAAACTGATAGTCGAACCGTGTATCCAAAACTATTATTGTTTTCAAGCGAAGCTTTGTTAGACCTACTTATCAAATATCCTTTAGAATATAGGTTAATGCATACTAGGTAAATCAATAGCTCGAAGGAGGTGGCACTGCCTGGGCGCACGGCTAGCGACGACGTGATTGGTCGCGGGTCGCGCTCACACCTGCTCTAGTAGGCCTCGTCATCGCCCTGCAGACCTTTAACTGCAGCCTGGGCAAGTGTCCGCTCTACCCAAACGCTCTAAGCTCTCTGCTGGGTGCGGTGAGTAGGACTTCAGAACGAACACAGTAAAGATAAGTAGCAGTCCAGGACAAGACTCCTGGTCAGCTGACGACTCTCCGTGTAAGTTGTGGATGTTGAGGTTTGGGGAGTAGCCTAAGCCTATATTGGATGATGGCTTGCAGAGCGTTGTTTGACGAGTGATTGTGCAGGTAGGTCTATAGGCCTGACAACACACCTGTACTGCATACCGCAGCTGCAGTGTTAGAGTGAGCCGTGTTGTTGTGGCCGTGCTTGGTTTGGGCTGTAGAGTGATGCGTAACGTGCTCTGTTGATTCGACGCCGTAGAGAGTAAACAGAGCGACAAAACTGCACAGCCTACATCAGCGCTGTATGATTGTTAGCAAAGAAGCAATTTCAGCTTAATCTGAATGTATTGTAGACAACTCGATCTTTGACTTCTAGAAAGAACTTATTTGATGGTTTAAAGTGCCGCCTGGATGGATATATTTTGAATAATTTGTTAATATGGGTCCTTTATGCCTTCATTCGGGTAATATTGCGGAGTGGTTGATCCAGGGGTACGATTGTGGTCTGCGTGAATAGATAAGTGAATAGCCTATAGCGAATAGAGAATAGTGATATAGGTTAGTGATAGCCAATACAAGAATGAAACATTGACTTACATTGCAAACTGTCTATGTTCTACTCTATGAGGGTTAACAAATGCACTAAGCAGGCCTACACTCAAGTTTTTTTGTCAGATTTTAAAGTTTCATCAACAGGATTGATGCTTTTATGGGCGCTCAGCTTAAGGGCATAGAATTGCAGGAAATTCACAGAACTCTTGATTAAGTTCTTGGCCATAATATCTAAGACTCTTTTGTTCCGCTGTTGCAGAGTCACGTGATGCACTGAGATGATGACGTCATAGCTATCGTCCACATCCGAACCCAGATCTGAATACAGCGCGGAATATTAACGAACGAGAGAAGAGTGAGCGGTGAGAGAGGAGGACAAATAGGATGAGGCGCAAGTACGGACAGCGGCACACCTACCCGTACAAGGTGTACCAAAGGTAAGAACTTACTACAGGGTGTAACCATTTATGCTCTGAGCATTGCACCCTCTCCGATCTAACTCTGACTATGATTCATGAGAGAAATTAGAATTCTAAGCTGAATTATGCAGTCGATAGTTGAGTCCTCTAGAGGTGGTGACCCTGATGCAGTTCGAGCATGGGTCTCATTCTGATTTAATTACCAGCCCCAATTATACCGCTGCATGCCCTGGAGAATGACTCACAATCATTTACTAAGACCCCCCTTCCTTCTCCACACACACACACCCCCCTGCGTATACACTTCCCTCCCCCTGCGCACGCTGTCGTCACCATGCGGCCTTGGATGTCGTGCTGATATTGAGTGCACATGTGCCCGTGTGCACGTGACCGCTGCTTTGTTGCCAGTGATAGGCAATTAGCATTCAGTTAATATTCTGTAACTTGATTCCTCTGATTAACACACTGTGCTATTTTTGCATCTAGTTCTGCATTTTAGTCCAGGTGCTCTATACGTACTAGGCCTGGCGCGGCCCATGGAAGAGACTAGGCTTGCACCACGGGCTAGGTCCTTCAGGCAACAACACAAGTCATGCAGGATTAGAATTGGCCCTCCTCCATTGCTTTATATTTGCCTGCTGACTCCAGCTCTAACTGCGCTCTGGGGCCAGTCTTGTTGGCCTTTTTCATCATGACATCATTGGCATGTTGTGCATGTATTAAGCATGCATGCACGCTTCACGTGTAGCACTTCAAACAGCGTTCTTCTGTAGTAGGTGCGGAGAAAGTGCTGCAGACTACAGACAGCGGTTTATACATTCGTAATAAGTTATAGCCCTTATGCAATTTATTCGGTATATATACTGTTTTAGTGGGACTACCATATCACGACTATATTCCACTGCCCCCAATACCCCGAGCTCTGTTTCAGCGCCCTCCATACCACCCCCACTCTGTTTCAGCGCCCTCTATACTCCCGCTCTGTTTCAGCGCGCCCCTCCACTGGACAACGCGCAGTCACGCCCCCCTCTCAGTCCCCTCCTTCCTCCATCTCCACGCGCACGACCTTCTGCATGCGATACGTGCCAGCGACGCACCGCGACTCAGGCGTCTCCTTGACGACCATCGTCATGGCAACGCGGCGGGGCTTGCGGGGGGCGGGGCCAGGGGCCGGGCGGGGGGCGGGGCGAGGTGCCCGCTGATCGCAGCGGCGAGGCAGAGAGATCCGGCAACATTGAGATTTCTGCTCAAGGTCGGTTGGCAATTTGTGTTTATTGTGAATTGAGTTCACTAGGCGTAAACCCATTGCTACTTCTTTTACTATTGCTAAGAACAAGAACAAGAAAAAGAACACTGCTGAGACGTTTGCATACCATGCTCCTTGCATGGCACGCAAGAAAAAAGCATTTTTGTGTGTGGTGGTTAGTTTGAAAAGCCATTTTATATTATGTTAAATTGTGTAATTCTTGTCTTATAATATTGTATTTTTTCTAGTTATGCGCTATACATCTATACTCTATGCTTCTAGGTATATTTTGATTTTATTATTCATATATATTCTATAGGAAGCTCTATTACAATTATATTGCTGCCTCGCTGTAGAACGGCATAGAGGCAGGCCACGCCCACCGCATTAGCCCCTCCCACGTGACGCACAAGCCTCGCCTCCTCTACCCCCTCCACGCCGCCGTGCGGCGTGCCCGATTGGCCAACGTGGAGGCCTTGCTGGAGCACGGAGCGGAGCCAAACGTGATTGACAGCCGCGGCGACACGCCCCTCACCGCGGCCTGCAGGGCGGGGTACGCGGCGGTAGTGCGGGTTTTGCTCTCGAGGGGGGCGGACGCGGGGGTGATGGACGGGAGGGGGGAGACCGCTGCGCATATTGTGGCAGCCAGCGGGCATCTGCAGTGTATGAAGGTGAAGGAAGGTTCAAGTTTGTACTTAAGCATATGGGATTATTGTGAGTCACTTGTGATTCAGTTTCGTGACTCTCTCTTCTATTCTATTGCATTGTTGCATGTGATTTGTTTTCTCGATCAAACTTGAGCATTTCCTATCTGATTTAATCTCTTAGTTGGTATCTAACGTTTTGTATCCATCCTTGTTTACATACACTTCACCCTCTACGTGCCTTGCATGCTGGCTTACCGACTTGCATACACAGCACCCTATGCTTTCCATTGTTAATTGCAAACCTGCAATGTTTACATGCACTGCACGCTATAATAGTACTGGGTTTATAGTCTGTTTAGGCGTCAAAAAATGTCTTCGGGGACCTCGTACGCTGTATTTCATACATACCCCACACCCCGTGCATGCCCTGTGGTGCAGGCCCTCATGGAGTACCACACAGACACGCGCCTGCCCAGTCGCGCGGGTATGCTCCCCGTCCACGTGGCAGCGCGCGCGGGTCACGTCCACCTTGTCCAGGTCCTCTGTGTGCGCGACAGGGCCAACATCTCTGCACGCACCCTGCCCCCCTCCGCATCCCCCGCGCAAACATTCGCCCCCTGGGAGGACAATGCTGCTTACCAGGGGGCAAGGGAGCCCCCTAGGAGAGAGGGGGTGGCGACGGGAACTAAGGAGAGTCAGACGGGGGAGGAGTTGATGGGGGAGGGGGAGGGAGGGGTAGAGGAGGATAATGTGGGGGGCCTGGGTGCTGCAGATGCGGGTACACAAACCACGGAGCAGCCTAGCCTCCCCGGGAGCCCCTCGGAAAGTTCGTTTGCATTTCGGACGACGGGAAACCAGACTAGCCCCCTGTTTACGACAACCAGAGTATCGGAATCATCGGCTGCGGGATACCAAATTACTTCCTCCAGGGGTTCATCCGACTCTAGAACGACGGGGATTCAGACTACTCCCGCGGAGGAGGAAACGCTCGAATATCGCGCTGCTGCGGGGAAGCAGACTAGCGCTGCGGATGCGGCGAATCAGACTCCGCTGCATTTGGCTGCGGCGGGGGGGCACGTGGAGACTGTGACGGCCCTGCTGGACCTGTTTGGCGCGGACGCGTGCGTGTGTGACAGTGAGGATAACACGCCGCTGCACTGCGCTGTGATGCGCACACACAGGCGACATGCCATGAGGGCTGATGAGGTGACACTTCTTCTTTTTATTTTTTTTTTTTTTTTTGAGCTGCGGAAGCCAAAGTAGATGTGATGGCAATGTAGCAGTTTACTGTTTTTTAGATTGAAAGTTTTATTGCTAAAGCAGATTATTGGACAGAAATTGGCTAGTGTCGAAGAAACATATGAAAGGTCTGCGAAATATCTGCAGATCTACTTAGTGTAATGATATCGGCGAATGTCATCCTCGACTGAAGACTACTAGAGATTGCTAAATCTTCATTAGCCTAGTATCAGTTTTTTTATATACATTGTGAGGAAAATACTGCGCTCAGTATGATATTGACTTTCTACAATCGGGACCCGCTTCACTGAACATCATGGGATGTTCTTAAACACGTTTTAGCTTTCTCGCTATTTTTGCTTAAATTTCCTTTTTTGGCAATATCAACGCCTCTGCTGTGTTGCAGGCGTACGGCGCAACAGTCGCGGCCTTGCTGCGCTACGGCGCCGACCCTAACTCGCCCAACTCGGCCGGACTCGCGCCCCTCTCCCTCGCAGCAACCAATGGCTACGCGAGGGTCGTCCGCGTCCTGCTGGCAGCAGGGGCGGAACCTCCGGCTGGGTTCCTCTCCCTGGGGGAGGGGCTTGGCGCGCAGGGGGCGGGGCCACGTCGTCATAGCAACGAGCGCAGGCTGAGCGGCGAGCCGGGGGGGTCTGATTTGAGGGAAAAAAGATCAGACGATGGGGACGAATCATGGGAGGATTCTAATGATTCAGCCCCCGAGGGGGAGGGGGAGGGGAGTGAGGGGGAGGGGGAGGGGGTCATCCCCCCCTCTGTGTCGGAGGTCGTGAGGAAAGTGTCCATTCAGAAGCACGTCAGCTTCGCGCACGAGGTGCGTGAAATACCCGCCGACGAAACGCTCGAGTTATCCACAAATGGGAGCGCGGCGGGGGGTGAATTAGGCGACGGGCTCGTTAGGCAAGACTCCGATGTGGATGCAAGCAATCCATTCATTCATCACGAAAATGCTTTGCTTTCAAATAAGATGAGTTTCGGGGTAGTGGGGGGCAGCGAGGCCCCAGTTTCGCAACGTTTCCGTGCGGTGTCGCCACCCCCCGCTTCGCTTTTTTCGCCAGAGCACCAGGGGCTGGGGAGAAAGGGGGAGCCTTCGGCGAAATCTGATATTTCTCCCTTGGCTTCACAAGGGAGATCTGGGCCTCAGGGCTCAGCAGATCACACTGATGGTAGTATGAGACATGCCCCTTTCAATGGTCACACAGGTGGACAGAATATACCAGCTGCTACGGGCATTAAAACTGGCATTAAAGCGGCGGAGGAAGACAATAGATCTGCTGACGCTGGCTCGCTGCATGCGAAGTCGGGACATACTTGGCTGGACACAAGAAAGGCGAGAGCTGATTTCTTCTCCACACGAACCCTGCAGGTCATTCCCCCCGACAGCGCAAATATTTTCCACAGGGGCAATGATGTGCCACCCCTGGGTGGCCCCCAGAATTTCGTGGAGGCGCCAGTGGGGGCCGACGGGGGGGCGAGGGAGAGAAGTGAGATTCCGTATTTGGACGACGAGCGAGGGAGGGGTGAGATAGATGTGAGAGAGGCGTGGATTGCTGGGGAATACCCAATCTACTACGAGTCAAAGCGGATTGTCGAAGAAAAAAAACAAGAGAAGAAGGATTTTGGTGTAGAGGGGGAGGGATCCTTCCAGATTCTTCACGTCTCGCAGCCAATCAGTGGCAAGCTCAAGTCAGATAATTACCCAAGAGCAGAGGTCACAATGGTGGACATGGGGGAGGATAAACGTGGGGGCGGGTATGAGATGAGGGCTAGGAGGGAACTCAGGGAAAACCAATGGGGAGTGGACATCGAGCCACAGCAGACCATGCCACTCAGAGGCAAACGAACAGGTAAAAAAGGAGAAGAAGACGAAAGCTATGATGAATCACCACAAAGGTCTGATGGTGGCACTCCTTCATCAAAAGTCTCTCAATCTGAGAGGGGTGCAGAGGTTCACAATAAAAGCACCAAGCCAGGAGAGAATGACACCAAGGTTGACATTCTCGTACGCCGTCATCTTGACGCCCCCCAGGTCGTTCAGGCCCTCGCTGATGACGTCGACGGAACCCGCCGCAGGGGCCCCCACGGGGGTGCGGGGGGGCAGGGCCCCGTGTTGGTCTCTCTGGCAGAGAGCCCCGACACTATGGAGCGATCGGCGGCTGAGTTCTATCAGGCGATAGACAACCAGCTGCAGGATACTCTGTACGAGGAGGAAGAGGAAGAAGAAGAAGAAGAAGGGAGTGACGAGGGAGAAGGACAGCCAAAGTTTGTCGGAGGGGTGACAAAGGTTTCGTCGCCAGGAGCGGGGAACAAGCAGAAACGAGGGATCGACATGGCTAATTACACGGTAGCTGGGCTTGTCAGTTTTGCGCACATAGTCTATTGCTTGCAGTCAGTGATATGTTGTCAGATTTCATTATTATGTAGCGTTATGCTTAGCCTTACTATCGTGATAGAAAAATGCAATTAAGCTATTGTGATATTAAAAGCTATCA
Organism: Chamaedrilus cognettii; assembly: GCA_034695025.1. Classification (NCBI taxonomy): domain Eukaryota; kingdom Metazoa; phylum Annelida; class Clitellata; order Enchytraeida; family Enchytraeidae; genus Chamaedrilus; species Chamaedrilus cognettii. The sequence goes on along the minus strand of JAQIWG010008588.1, from coordinate 1,836 downwards.
AGCTACAAATATTTGATACTATGAACATTTTGCTAAATTTTTGCCGAAGTCGTAATTGTGATAATTATGATTTTGAGATGACGACGGACGCTAATTTCTAATTTTCTAAGTGTGCCCCAAAAATTTTATTTAGCAGTATGCGAAAACTATTTATTTGCATCAATACGCAAAATTGAATTTCTTGCTTTTACGACACAATACTGCAGCTGTATATGCTTTTCACATCTTTTCACAGTAAACAGAACCGTCACTGTTTCATATTGTTTCAGATCCCCTCTCCAAAGCCAACTCACAAAACTGACCCCGGTTTAAAGGTCGGGAAGGGTCGGGAGGCCGTTCTGTACCTAGACGTGGGGGGGGCCAACCCTGGGGCGGTCAAGAAATCCAGCGAGGAATTTGAGGCGGCCCTTCGCGCGGAACTGGAGGAAACCCTTCAGGGGGGGGATGAGGGAGGGCAGGAGGAGGGGGACAGTTCAGAATTTGAATCTGAATCGAGCGGGGAATGGAAAAATAAAACAGAAAAGAATAAAAGAGATGAAGTGATAAGAAAAACAGATGCTAAACAGCCAAATGTGTTTCGTCCAGCCAATGACATCCCTCTTATAAAGTCAGCAAAGTTAGCCACCGGAGATTTGAGGATGAACACAGACAGACCAAATAAAATTGTCCCGACTGAAGCGGTACGAGTCCATGCCAACAGAGGGGAAAAAATAGCACGCGCTCCTGCCCCCGGCAATAACTCGGAGAATTTCAGGCCCAGCAACGAGGCAAGACATCAGGCTATGACTGAAAATTTTAGGCCAAAGGACTTGGTCGGTGTATCTCGTGGCGCTAAGGTCATCCATTCATTTGAATTAGGTCCGAATGGCGCTAAACAACAAGAAAAGAAATCAGACTGGACTGTGAAGAATGCGTCTAGGGACAAACCCGATACAACTAAACGCAGAGAAGCAGATATGCCGACAGCCAATCAGAAGCGAGAGGAACAAAAGCCACAAACCAAATTTGAGACGGAGGGGCCCAGATCGAAAGGTAGTCTCCAAAGGTCTGATCTGGACGAAAATCTGCCCCCAGTGGGGGGTGACACGGACTACCGGATGGACAGCAGGCAGAAATTCCAGAATTTGGTGCGCCGCTTTGAGGCAGACCCCACGTCCCCGCCCCCCCGGGGGACGAGCACGCCCCCCGAGCGCGCTGACTCCCCGCGCACAGGCTCCCTCAAAAAGATATCGGCCGAAGCCTCCGGAGTTCCGACTGTTTTCCGTCGTCTCTCCCACGATTCTTCCTCTGAGAAAGTCCTTGATTTTAATTATTCGCCGCCAGCGGGGGTGGAAGAGGATCGCGGCAGCGAAACTAAAAATTTAAGAAGGGGGGAGAAAAAAAGCCCGGAGCAAATCGATCCCCGGCTGCGAGTTAAGCTTGTTGGTTTGATGCCGGAGGATCAGTTCGAAGAACTGGAACAAGAGCCGGGGGCAAGGAGATCTGGGCGCCTAGGCAGTGGGGGCCGGGGAACTGAGAGTGGGTCACACAGGGGAGAGAAAAAAAATCAAGGAGGCTTTAGGGGAGGTGATATAGGAGAGGGTGATGCAAAGCATGAATTGAGTATAATTCTCGCGCATGTCACTCCACCTCCGACTAGGGGGGCCACATTCATCTCTCCTGATTCAAAGGGGGCTAAAGTCCCCCCGCCGGGTACAAGGATTAACAAACTTTCGACTGGTGACGTTAAGAAATCGATCACTGATGAAGATCTGGAAAAGTTTGAGCAAGAGCCGGGCTTGAGAAGAAAACCGAAAAAGCATGAAGCAAGGCAGGGTATGTTGGATTCACCCCCCC
>JAQIWG010008587.1:0-11307 GCA_034695025.1 Chamaedrilus cognettii | reverse complement strand
GGGGAGAGGAACAGGGACAGAGAACGCGACAGGGAGCGAGGGGGAGAGCGGGAGAGGGGCGGGCGGGGGGTTGACAGGACAGAGCAGCACGACGATCGAGCAAATTCTGAGAGAAGGGGAGAGAGAGAGGGGGGAGACCAGAGGGGTGCGGGGGGGCAAAGGGATGCACGTTCGAGGGAGTCGAGTCAGCAGCGCAGGGACGGCGACAAGTTGGGGGGCCCGGGGGGCAAGCGCTCCCGCTGGGAGGCTTCTGACGACGACGTCAAGGGCGGTTCGAATCAAGGGGGGTCGGGTAGAAGTAGTTTGTCGTCGGTGCCTAGTCTCATGTCATTGACTGATGCCAAGCCTCCCCCCGGCCTCATGAATAGGCCCCCCCCTAGTTTAGGGCCCACTGTGAGCAATGACGTGCCCCCGGGCATCAATCAGCCCCCCCCGCCAGTGAACCCCATGCCCCAAATTGTGTCGACACTCGTGGTTCCGAAGATGGAGGGGCCGATGCTGATTGTCCCCCCTAATCCTTCCAACGGAGGCCTGCCCGAGAACAACGCGGAGTCAATGGGGGGCGACAAGCTGCTCCCACCCCCCCCTGAGTTCTATGCGGGAATGATGATGATGCCCCCTCCTTTTGTGCGCGGTCGGCCGCCGCCCCCTAGACCTCCACATCCGGGCGGATTTGGACCGAGGGGGCCGCCACCGCCGCCGATGGGGCCGCCACTGGTCGGGCCTGGGGGGCAAAGGCCCCCCTTCCCCCCGGGACCGCCCGGGGGACCCCCTCCAGGAATGAGGGGAATGAGGCCCCCACCGCCGCCAGGGTTTGGAGGACCGCCTCGGCCGCTGATGGGGGGGGGTATGAGACCCCAGATGCCGCCTCCTCCGCCGCAGATGAGGATGCCACCGGGGGGCCCTCCCCTGCCGATGAGATGGAGGGGGCCGCCGCCCCCTGGGCCCCCACGAGGGTTTAGGTGAACGACCTTGGGGCCTCCAGCAACTAGGTGAAACTGGGGGTGGTAGTATGCATCGTAGCTTTTTGTTGTCACGTGGAATCAACTTAGCAGACACTTGCTGCGGTTTGGAGGACTGGAACAGTGGTGAGTCCAGGTGGAAAGAATTGAGTGGTGTGTTGGTGGACTTGGTTGCAGTAGCTGACTTGCTGAGCACCACAAGATTTTGTCTTTTTGTGGCACGTTATGTTCGATAATAACATTTTTAAACCTGTGTTTAGCTAATGGTAAAAAAATTGCTGAGATGCACATTGGAGTTGATTGACAGAACTCAGATGGCGTTAACTTTAAATCGTTGCATAAAGCGCAAGAAATGTTCTTTCTTTTTTTTCTTGTGGACTCTGGACGCTGTATGCTGGCATGTATTTCAATCGTGTTGTTTAACGTTAACATTTTTATTCTGGTTTGTCGTTAGTTGGAATTCATTGGAATGATATTGGTGGCTGAAGTTGCTTTCTTAGCTTGGTCTACGGTTTGACTTTAAGAATGAAGCTGTTTTCCATGTTTTATCTGAAGCTATCGTTTTAATGCGTTGCCGACTAGTGTTGTCGCCGGTAATATAGTGAATAATATTGCGAATGTCTCGTATTCATAAGCTTGAGACCAAGATGGACGTTAAGTATTTATTAGGCTCTTTACTTACCACGTTATTGAAACTTCCAACCACTGCGTGGAAAACCTTTCTGGTGGTAGGCCTACTGGTTATTTATTATTATGGTTCCGCTAGTGGTACAATAAAATCAATATTGTAAAGACTTCATTGAACTGTAATGTTATTATTCTAAGATTAGACGAACATAATACAGGCAAATGTCGTAGGGTCTACACTCTCTATAATTTTGATACATGCATTCATTACAAATATTAATCCGATCAATGAATATTTTTAAGGAATCGGCTTGAGACAAAAGACGTGGGCATTAAAATTAGCAAATGATATTAAAATATTAGCTAACACTGAATATAGCACCATTAAAATTAGCACCAGTGTAGTACGATGAAATCATCAGCAAAGAAAGATAATAACACGAGCTACAAAACAACGATTTATATGCCAAACATTTACAATTCTGCGATACATTTGCTAAAATAAAATTTTTGGAAATTGATAGATAACTGAAAAATGGACGACTATGGTTTGTTGGGGCACGCATTAGCGTATCTCTTGCATCTTGAAGTTAAATATTATTTGAATCCGTACAGTTGACAGGGTGTCCTATAAAAAGATGAAATATTCACTATTTGCGCTTGTGTTGCTTGAGAACCGTCATGGCCGCCAGCCTTCCTGCCGACCCCATCACACCACCCCCTGCATCCACCCGCAACAGTTCTATATTAATCAAATTCAATTACAAATTATTGAAGTTAGCCTACATTACATTCAATTCAAACATACAATTAATTTAATGCAATGTAAAGACTCGAGTAAAAATTTAGTCTTTCAGTTCAAGTAAATTCCATTTTTATTAAAATACTAAATAGGCATATAATCTGAAGCAAAACAGGTATGATATTTGCTATCACTACTTATCTGCCACATACTTCTTTAGAATATGAAAACTCTGAGGGTCCTGAACTTTATTTTAGCAACATGGATTGGCATCCGGGACCCACAGGGACTATCAACATTCAACGTTTACAATTCAATGCAGTCAGAAACGGACTTAGAGCATAGTTTCTAATTTAGCATAGATACCGGTATGAATTCAGAGGGAGACATGTAGGGAAACGCTGAGCTAAATAATGACAAATACATGTACAGGGGTGCATTTAGAGAAACACACGGTTAATAGAAGACAAGTACTGGGGTGCATTAAGAGGGTGCATTTAGAGAAGCGCAGAGGTAAATAGGAACAAGAACCGGGATGTGCGCCGCTGCCGCAAAGGTGGAGCCCTCTGACGGAGGTCCGGTAGTCGCTCCACTCAGCAGTAGGGCGGCAGTGGTAGAGCTGGTCCAGCGACATGGCACCGTGGAATATATTCTACACCATTAATATCAATGATTGGAATAATCACAGGCCTCTTGGAGTATGTTCTACACAGTGAATGCTAATGATTAGAACGATAACGGGTTTAGAGGCAGCAATGAGCGGGGTTATACTTAGCCCTGATAACTCATGTGTAGCCGTACGCCTGCTTCTAAAATAAGTGTACTGCAACTGCTCAGCCTTTAAAAATCGCAAAAGCCTACGCCACCGTAGCCAATTTTCACATGCAATGCTACTTTTGCCAGTTTTCAGGTATGCGTACAATTTGCATCTAACTATAATTTAAGGCATATTACGCCTGCCATTCTTAATCCTGGCAATAGTTTCTATGCAGTCATTTGTCTCAATAGCACAATGCCCCCACTAAGAAAGTGCAAAAATAAAAAGGGTAATAAATTTGAATTTTATAATTTATGATCCATCCACCAGCCACTGCCCTACTTATTAAGGTCAGTTTGTGGCCAATCATGAAACGATGCACCAAGCATATGGTTCAATTTGCACTTAGGCTCAGTTGTTCAATAAAGAGTTATTTCAACCATAGTTGAATGATCCAGGATTATTCAAATAACTCCCCAAAATCGGCATGTTATTCAAACAATCCTTGATCAAATTTGCACGATCTGATTGGATCGTGACGTAATTTTTGTTCTATGATAATTTAAAACCAAATAACTCACATTTGAACAACTGAGCCTTAGTTCCGGAAGAGATATTCTATATCGGAGCATTTACATTTTATGCTTCTATAATATCAATCATACATGGACGACCTCACCCCCCCAGTGAGTCCAAATATTCGCTCGAGGTCGGGCGGGGTCAGTATGTCCACCCCCAGTATGCTGGCCTTGAACCCTGGAGCGTACTGCTCTATGCCGTCAAACACTGAAACGTATGCAGTAGAAAGATGACCCCGATCAGTTGTCATCGATCAGTGAGACATCAGTTATCATCGATCAGTGAGACATCAGTGATCATTTGATTGGAGACAATCAGTGCTCCTAACTTTACTCACAGCCTAAGGTCCTACAATCAATGTTTAACCACACTGAAACTGTGTGTTATTTATGATTATTATTTAATATTAGGCTATTTATTACTAAACACGGTGCAATGAAAAATATTTTCCACTGCAAGCTGGGGTAAAAAGAGAAAAGGTCTGCAGCCTAGAGCTCCCGGGGCGAGTTGTAAGAAGCGACAAAAGAGGGGAAAATGCTTCTTTGCCTGGTCCCGAGCCACCGAACCGGATTTGAATGACAATAACAAACTCTTCGTTAGTACAACTAATCCTTAAATTTCAAAAGACTTTAGATTAAATAAATCATTACAGCATTCAGCAGCCTAGTAGTACAAAAACAAAAAGTCTATTTCACCGTTGTTGGCGTATTCTTTCTTTTTTTCCTCGGTCCACGCTCCCCCGCCTGAGAGGGTGTACGGGGTGTACTGGGTAAAGAGTTGAACGACGTGACTCCCAGGAGGGGCAAGGGTCGAGTCCACACTAGACGGGATCGTCATCTCTATCACAGGCCTGCACGGTCAACGAATCACAGGCCTGCACAGTCAGCAAATCACACGCCTGCACGGTGAGCCAATCATAGGTCTGCACGGCCAGCCAATAACAGGCTTGCAAGATCAACCAATCATAAGCCTGTGAATTAAATCGATCGGATGTATGTAACGTTATGTTATTCGAGCAGCAGAGAAATTAAACGATGATCCTATTTGATCAGATAACAAAAATCTTTATTAATAAATTACTCACTTTGTCACAACAATGTCACAATATAAAATAATATTTGATTAAGCAATAACAAATTCACGTTGAAGAGATCAAGGAGTCTTAATGGAGATCAAACCTTAATGGATTATTTGTTTGCACAAGGGAGCTTTCTGTAAGAATTTATATCATCAAAAGCTGCTAAGATAGCTGTTCTCTATTATAATTTGAACAGCAAGTGCCACATGCACAGTTGCATACCTGCGTGAAAAGTTTCCACTGAGTGCATCCATGTATGCGGTGTGGATGCATTCCATATCCTCCGAATTGAGGTGGATTGTCGCATGGTGATGTGGCATGGCTGCAGAGGCATTTGTGTTGGGGGTGGCGACGAAATTAGGCAAAGCACTAACCGCAACTGAAACACAAAGCGCTTAAAATCTAAGACATCGGAATTATATATTTTAACATTTTAAACAAATAACAACCAAACAAATTTATTTAATTCAGCAATTTAATTCAGTCAACATGCCTCACTGGAAAAAAATACTAACTTTCACATATTATATTGTGAAAAATTTATCTAAAAAATATTTTAATCAATTGTATTCATTTATAAAACTGATCAGAAGTTCTTGTCATCGCAAAAATTATGCTGGTGCTGTTCTAACAATTCAGGAACAAAAATGGTTGCTGGTACGTTCCTAAAAAATGCGTTTTATAATTATTTTCAAGTATATAATATAATTGCATATTGCTCATAATCCAACGAACAAAACCAGACAAGAACCAGAAAGACTCGCCGTTTATTTTTGTAACCGGAGAGGTATAGTCTATGGCTTCCACTGCAGTCCTCAAAGCGTCAGACAATACATTCTAACAAATCAACAATAACGATAATGTATTATCAGGACAAAGAAAGAAGACAGCAATCGGTAGTATGATGCTAATAGTATGCTATAATAGTCTGATGCTAAGTCTTTAACTAAGTAATGTATTTAACCCCTAATCGGATATTTCAGTTGAAATGCACTTTGCAACTGCGATTTTGCGGCTTTGCGACTTTGGGACTTGGTGACTTTGGGACTTCGCAACTTTGCTTAGCAAAGCATCCACTCCTGCCTCCTTCTCCGCACGCAGCGAGCCTCGACGAGTCTGTCTGGCATGGCGCAATTTTGAAGCCTTTTTCATCATTCTTCTTCACCGTAATGTAGCAAAACCAATGAGATATTAAAATAGGTATTTAGATTTAAAATAGGTAAATAAATTTAAATTAAAGATTGCAAGAGAGTCTACAACGGCACACTGCATGTAAACTTACTTAGTGAGCAGAAATTGGCAGAGCTAATGAATTCTTTAATAATTTACTACTGTACATTATATATTCAACATCTCCAATTTGGGGGTTTCATTTGGACTTCTTATAATCACCATTCGGGAGTCCCAAATGGTGATTTTAGGATTTTAGGCCCTAATGAAACGACACAAACCTCTAGACAACCAAATGAGAGAATGTCCTTCACCTTCTCAAGAAGGTCAAGGAAGGTGACTTTGGGTGTGGCGTTGGACAGAACGATGTTGCTCCTGATCTCTCGTCCATTCTTGAGCAGGACGCCCTGGACTGACTTGCCAGGACCCACCAGGATTTGCTCTACTGGCTGTAACACGGAACGATAGACATAATTGTGATCTGTCATGATGTACTTAAAAAATACATAAATTATATACAAATAAACGCATTGATCAGAGTTTTATTGAATTTGCCTGTATCAAAAACAACAGTAAAGAAAATAATTTTTTTATTGCTGTTGTTTCTCCCTTACAACAGATTATCGCAAAACCTTACCCAGCTACCCACCCTCAGCTTTACATAAGATGTGAATGGTTCTTAGTCCCATTTTGTAAAATCTTGTTGCTTCGTTTTGTGGCTCATTCTTTGATGTGTACGCTTAGATTTCGTGTGTTTGTCTAAGGGAACAAATATGAACGATATATATAACTAAATAAAAGATTAAAACCGAATGAAATTGACAACTGAAACAACTCAATTTCTTCCAGTTTTACATAGAATTCACATCATGCTCGTTTAACTAAACCGGAATCAATCAAATTGTCGTTGATAAATGCGTATGTCAAATTTTATTAGACGTACATGGTTGGTGAATAGTCTGGCTCCGTGCGCGCGGGCCGAGACGGCGATAGCCTGCGACACGGCTCCCATGCCCCCCTCCACGTACGCCCACGCGCCCTTAGAGCCATCTATGTCCCCCATCACGTGATGCAGCAACACGTAACTGCCAGCAAACAGCTCTGTGTACCTGACCACACTGTCAAGCTATACCTCATGCAAAGCCCTAGCTCAAGCTGGCCTGATAAATGAACCAGCCTAATTAGTAATAAGGGAATAATGCTGTCGTATCCAGGTGAAATATGTTTTCAAATCAAATTATCAATATATTCACTTTTTTACGATTGTGATCATTACAATTTATTACTTTTTTTGTTTATTGCGTCAGAAACACGTCTAAGCTTATCGCTTGAAGAAAATATTTGATTAGAAAGCCTTAATGGAAGCGAAGCATAACTCTAAAATTATAACATTTTAATGCTATAATTTAAGACAGCGCCAAATCATCAACATTTATTATTCACATCAATCCGCTCACTGACCCACTGACCGACTAAGCCACTGTCCCACTGACTCACTGACCCACTGCCCCACTGATCCACTGACCCACTGACCCACTTTCAGCTGAGTGCGGACTGGTCATGGCTCCGATGACAGAGTCAGTCGCGAGGGTCGCCTTGAGAGGCTCCGACTCGAACCAGTGGTCGAGGATCTTACTCGCTGGCGCTGTCAGCAGCTCGTAAAACGAGATGAGGTTCTTGTTTAGCTTCTTGCCTGGCGTAGCAGTCCAATCAAAGGCTCTATCGACACTCATTGGCCGACACATTTAGCCAATCACGATGTTCTTCATCATTCGACGAAAGTATTAAGCTGACATACCACAAAGTCCACCTTTGAGCAAAAAATTTAAATGAGTCTTTTTATTTGAAATTTTGTCGTGATACATAGTTTTTGCTAATAGCTATCAAAGTCATATTATATACAAAAACGTTCACAAATCTGCATGGTATTGATACATGCACATGTGTCTATGTGGCATATCGTTACAGAGAAATGCAAAATTGACAGGCGAAATTAAAGACAGTATTTAGAATGCCTTAATTACCTTGTGAACTTCAGAGCTTCACATTCTACGATCACAATAGGTTCCAAGAAAAAGAATGTTTTAAATTACAACAAACCTTCCCATATTAAAGACTCACCAGTGGCTAGCAGAGTATTGAGGGGCCTCCAGTTATCCAGCCTAGACCGGAGGGTGACGTCAGAGCCCACCCAGGAGGGGAGGTGGAGGGGGGCGGTATCGAGCAGGGGTTCTATCGCCCCCACAACCTCATTCAACCACGCTTCATACACAGGATATGCCTACAAGACATTCGAGTGGGAATTAACTTCACTGGAAATTCTGGGTGTCTTGTTTCATTGACATTATACATTTAGATTAACAGGTATAATTGACAAATTTAGACCATTCTGTTGAATAACGCAGTTCTTTTTTCATAGTTACTTGCCATGTTGAGATCCATTGAGAAAGACATGCACAACAAGACACCAAAAATATAAATTCTACAGTCAATCAATACAAAACACTTGACATATTCGTCGCTCACCAAAAACACAGTGAATTTGTTCTAATTCTAATGCTCAGGTACTAATTACGGACATTAAGCTTCGAGTGCTAAATTAATATCAACATTTAATCAAAATGAGAAATGTGTATATACACATTTCATTGTGTACATTGTACATGTAGGCCTATGGTACATGTCGCTACCGTTCCTTCAATAGTGATAAAATAATGCACTGTCATGGACACTCAGCAAACTTTTAGCTAAATTTTTGATCATTCTATCAAATCATACTGGGTAGTGACTCATCTCTCCTATCTAAATTAACTGCATGTTATCAACCTGTGCATCTTTAACTGAGAACTGCGCTAGCTGCCTTCTATTCTCCTCCGCATCCCGACCCAGGGTGAGCGACCGGGGCCTTGCGCCCCCCCTTGGGGCTTCCAGGAGGGGTGTGTAGGAGCTAGGGTCCCTCACCAGGCACTTGAGTCCGTGCTCCTTTAAAATAGGAGCAAACTGTCTTATAAATATGTACGCCATATTGCAAAGAATTCAATTATGAATAATTATGTATGTGTACTGCATTATCTATGTAAAAGTTGTAACTTGATAATTGTCTGAATACATAAATAGTAGCCTATCTGTACGTACATGTGTCTAAAAAACGCTGTCACCCAACTCAGCTCGATTTGCGCATAACTCAAGATTATATTCAAATAAAGCATACAGTTAATTACACATTTCTCAGCCATTTAAAGTCATAAATTTTAGTGATAATTAGGCCTATCAATGATCTTGGTTAATAGGATAGGTTCAATGACCCCCCCCCACGCACCAACTAGTATGGCCGCTCTCATTATGTGTTATACTATTTAGCAATAGTTTAAAAAAAAATCAGAATGTCATCTAAATGTTATTTCATGTCGATGGTCAAAGTATGTCGTTGAATAAAATGTCAAAATTATTTTACATGCAACCCTTAGTACATCATCAGAGTACCAAGTTTATACGATAGTCTACCTTGAGTTGAAGGTCTCGGATAATTTGAGGCCTCAAAAGACTCAGAACATATGAGGCTCGAGAGAATTTGAAACCTAACAATAACAATTAGACACCACAACTAAATAACAATTCAAAAATATGGGCCTTGACATTTAAAGAGCAAATGAACAAAATCGTCAATAGAAGTACACTTAAATGCTCAAACAAATGCAACAGATATAAATTACGAATTTAAAAAATGCATCCACAGTCCAACAATAACTACCATACTGCTTACCCTCATATCTCTTGTTGATTTTCTGAATATTATAATTTGTTTGTGTTTGTTACCATTGTCTGCCTTAGTGGCGAAATAAAGAAAATGATTATAATGAGCCTACAGGCTCATTATAATATTCAGATAATCAACAAGAGATATGAGGGTAAATAGGGACTTACCCCTGCAGACTAGGGAGCAAAGAATTGGCTTGCAGCCCAGAGCTCCCCGAGCGGGTCGTAATAGGCGACTAAAGAAGGGGGAGGGGTTCTGTGCCGGCTCTCCTGCACAGAACCGGACACTGTATAGTCTTTGTGCTACACAGGGTTCCTAGACTACAAAAATCCAAAAAAAGGACCTGGAAAGATTTCCTCGGTGACAGCTGCGCCGCCGAGGAGGTGCCTGCGCTCCAGGACACACACCTCCAAGCCAGCCCTTGCCAGGTACGCCGCCTGGAGCAATGAACGCATGAATCAGAATGCGATTGTGCTATTTATAGCAGAGTTGTGCTATATTTAAGAAAATTTTGCTATGATAGAGTTGGGCTGCTTATATGAGAGGTGTACCGTTTGAAAGTGAGTTGTAATATTTATAATGGTGTTGTGTTATTTAGAAGGGAGTTGCGCTACAAAACCATCAACTATTCTCAGGTTGAAGTTGTGCTACACCCATTGCACTTGGCGGGGGGGTGGAGGCGCCGGCCCAGTGGCATTTTTTTGACAGTTGTGCTACCATTTTTGTTATGAGCGCATCTTAGAAGAATATATCTGAATTGCAGAATATTTGCAGAATAGGAAAAAATAACAATTAAAGGAGTTGTGCAGCATAATAAGGAAGCTGTTCTATTTATAGCACAGTCATGCTACCTACAAGGAAGATGCGCCGTGCCACGTACAATTGTACGCGTACGGTTTTTACTTAACTGCAAACTCAAACAAGTTCTTGAGTTTTTCTTAAATTAAATGACTTAAGTCTCAAACCATGTAGCGGTTTGTAGCCTAACTACATTTCAAAAACCGATATAACTTAATTGAGGTCAATAAAAATAAATATGAGATAGAATCTCATTGAAACTTACTGCGACAAGTCCATTGTGACCTGAAAGTCACAAAAACCGACTTAGTCATTTAGAGAACAACGCTGCATGCTTGTTAAGATGTCATGCAATGTGAAAAATATTTTACTCTTTAGACCCACATTGTCAGATTTGATGAAAATCTATCATTACTAACAAAAGTATCACTATCACGAATAAAATTTACTGTCAATTCTTTAGTTTGAAAAAAGTTTTAGTATAATAGCTACACGTAATTTTAATTAAATCATTATTACAGAGCGAGCTATTGCATCTCAAACAACATTTAGCATCAATGCAGTCGACTAGCTGTAGTTGTTATTGTGGCAATGCTTCAGTTCTATTGTGTTTGATAGGAAGGTCTACATAATAACTTGTAGAATAAGGGTCTCTTTCAATCATGCACATTTTGCATGCAACTTCATATGCAACCTGTTAAGGCAGAAGGACAAACGTTGTCATGACAATGATTTCCGTAACTGGGTTTCATGCATGGCATGCATGAAACCCAGTTAAGGACATTTTACATTGTAATTTTCTTAACATGGTTGCATGCAAAATTGCATGCAAAATAT
>JAQIWG010008586.1:0-11310 GCA_034695025.1 Chamaedrilus cognettii | reverse complement strand
GTTCGCCTGCCCCTATGTTTGTGTTCGCCTGCCCCTATGTTTGTGTTCGCCTGCCCCTATGTTTGTGTTCGCCTGCCCCTATGTTTGTGTTCGCCTGCCTACTGTTGTGTTTGCCTCCATCTATGCTTCTAATGTATGCCTGCCCTTGTGTTTGTATGCCTGCCCCTGTGCCTAGCTGCCCCCTTCACCCTGCTTGTCCCCGGTGAGGACCCAGATCTTTATCCCGGCCAGCGCTAGGTTAGCGATGCAGTCAGGGACCCCATCCTGCAGCTTGTCCTCAATGGCCGTTGCCCCGACGAGCGTCAGCCCCTGTTCGATCTCCTCATACAGAGCGTCCAGCCGCTCGTCCCGCCCCTCCAGGGACGTGCTACACACAGCAACAACACGCAGCGTCTGCTGACCAGTATAGCCTTGCTGCATTAGACCAATGATTTCGTGCATGAATGAAACGTCTGTACTAAAATACAAACAGCGAGTTAACGTCACTCTGGAATGACTGTTTCCTCTGCACGTAAAATGCTACTTAATTTTAAAATGTTTTCAACCATCTATGGTTCAAATAATACTAGGCACAACAACGCCTAAGGCGTATGCTCTCGTATGCTCAAAGTGTCTCATGCATCATACCTTAAGATGCGTACAACACTGTAAAGCATGAAATTTTTGCGTGCATGGAATTTTTGCGATTTTTGCGAATTGGCAAAACTCGCTAAATTACATGCAGCTAATATAAACCTGCAGAAGCTATTATAATGAAAAGTCTTTAAAAATGTGCAAATGAAGAGCAGCGAAATTTCTGAGAGGCAAAACGGCAAAAATAACATGCGTCAAAAATTTCATGTTTTACAGTATAGCGCGTGAAGAGTGTTAGACACAGTCTCGTTTACATCATCGTGTAGTGTAAGTAGCCTACACTGCCGCGTGATGTCGTTGCTTCCACTCCAGGTAATACTGTGAGTCGATCTCCTTGATGGCACAGCACAGAGTCCTCAAGCCGTCCTGAGCAAATGCCTGTCAACAACAGTCACCTATCACATTAGCCTATAGAATGTAATACCCATACAAATTCAATAATTCAATTCAAGGCATTCCGTTCTTCATTGATGGACTGATCCAAAATTCAATGATCAATGCAAAAATGATTTCGTGTTCACTAATTCAACTAATTGTGGCAAAACTGTACAGATATTAATATTGACACTATTACAACTTAAAACCAGTGTAAAAACTTAATCAAAACAAAATATAACTGAATCTTGTGAAATCTCTTAAGCATTAATTGGCATCACTACCTAGAAATATCAGTTTGAACAACTCTAGCTATTACATGGACAGACCATGCAGTAAGCATGTTTAAATTTTTCTTTATCCGTCTAATTACTAATTATGTGTTGATGCGATGTCTGTGTAAGTGAACAAACAAAAAAATCATATTGGATATACTATTCTATCATACTATGGTAAATATAATTTATTTGATAATCTATTACCGGAGATCTGGAATTCAGAAGACTGTCATAATATTGCAGAATATCGCTACTTGATCAACATCGCAAGTTGCAATTTAAAACTGCTTCTGTGAGATATAAGACTAAACACAGCAGATGTTTATAAAGGTGTCCTCTAAGTTTGACCTCAAGCTGTACAGTCGTGGCTTCCTTTAACTGTGTGCAGCTTGCGTGTAACCGCTCGTTAACTGTGGAGTCAGCGCCCTTACAATACAACCATATCTTGTCGTTCCGCCTCAGTATCACCTGAAACATGAACCCATGAACACAAACAGGATTTGAAGCTTCGCAGAAAAAATAATCGAAACACAGTGTATCAAAACGTTTCCACGAGTCACAATGATCATTATTGCTTCATAATTAGTTGAGAACTCACATTCCTTCACATGATACCTCATTTCAATCTTGTCACTTTAAAAAATTGCGCACGTTTTCACAATGCCGAGCAGCGGTAATAATCACAAAGTAATGGTCAGTTCTAGTAAATAAAGGACATCATCAAGTATTATAAATATAAAGCTGGGTGCACAATTCAAACAATGCCACACTGCTTTGATTGCAGCAAACAATCCCTCTCTTCCGCAGGCCCTTTATTCCACAGGCTAAGGGTTAAAATATAAAACATACGATGGTTACTTAAGAAATGAAATGTCGCTTACAGACATGCGCTTGCGAACGTTGTTGAAGTCGAGAATGCCCAAATGTTCGTAAACCTCCTCCTTCCCCAGCACTTCTATTGTGATCGAATTGGGTGTTCGCGACTGGAAGCAAAACTCAAAGTGTGGAGCTTCGCAACGATCATAGGTTCACTGAGAACCAACAGCAGACTTTGCACGGCTTGATCAAAGAAGTTGCAAGAACCAAAACAATGCAAAAAACCTGAAAAAGCATGATCATTGTTCCGAAAATACCTTTTACTTGAAACTGAATTGAATTTATGAGATTTGCGCTCATTTTTACTCTTCGATATGCACCCTTTCAATATCAGCAGGCATATTTTTTTATCTCTTGCCAAATATGTTGTTTTCGATCTCTTAAGAAATGCATTTAAAGACAAATTGCAACACCTATCCAACCTTGAAGACAAAGCCAAAGTTCCTCGCTGCGCCGACGAGCGCCGCCTCGTCAGGGGACTGAGCCTGGTACTCTAGCTGACCTGGGAATGGTTTGCAAAACACTTCCATTTTAGACTTCAAATAATTGTATACGTGCATTCAATACTCTCAGTAAATATAAATAAAAGCACAAAAATGGCAGCGACACTGCTAGAACTTCTATTTATACACCGTTCAATGATATTATAATGCTTAGGGCTACTGGTCAAAGTACAAAACTCTTTTGAGATACTGTCATTTATACAGGCAGTAACAATTTTATAGTGTGAACATAAACAGGGCATCAACAAACAGTTCAGAGCTCCGAGTTTGTCGCACTCGAGGTCGTTTCTCTAGGTTTTAAACATTTTGTCATCGGTTACTCTTCACGCAGTTGCAATGTTGCATATAAATTAGATTAATGCTTGAGATCCCGTACCGCTGTTGGCAGAGGGCATGACTGTGTGACAGACGGCGAGCAGACGAAAGAAGAGTTCCACCTGTACGTCCCTCTCTTGCGCGCGCTCCAACAAACGACCGTCGTAGAAGTCAAACGACTTCTCGTGGTACGGGTTGAAAGAAAAGTCAACTCGAGGTGTTTTCTACGCAAAAATAATACATTGTACAATAAGAGCTTCTGTGGCACTTTTATTCACACTCGTGATTCAAAGTCCACGTTCTCCACACGTAATTGTTTCTATCACAGGCCTATCCTTTACATAGACGTGTTTTTATCACCTGAGAATGAAGTACCAGATAATAGTTTAAAATATAAATAGAACAAGACTGATGAAGATACATCATCAAGAAAATCGTTTCAATCGGAATCAGAATAAATTTAAAAGCAAAAAGCAAGTAGCTGGCCATTGAAAATAGATGACAAGTTAATTGTGAGTAGGGGGGACCGAGGTTGGAGCTCACAGTGGTGACGTCCATGGGGTGTCCCCGCGCGTCCAGAGGATCCCCGTACGCCACGCCCGCGATCGAACACTTGTTGAACGTCATCACGTTCTGCAGCCACACATACAACACAGTGTCACCGTCATTGTCATTCGCATCGTATTAAGCGTATTTGAGGAGATCAACAACACCATGATAGCTTCATTTCGCAGATTTTAATATAACATTGCAAGCACATTAATCGATAGGTAGAATTTTCTTGCAGTAGTGCATCCATATTTTCCTAAACAAGCAACTCAGTAATTCGTTTAGACACTTTTTTCAAAATGTCACATATTGGGCCCAAATTCTTTGATGCACTTAATATCAACAATGTCATGCAGTGCTTTCACACCTCGATATTAGACCATAGTAGATCAATAAGGCATAAATAAATAAATCACGTGTAATTTATTACCCCAGCATGTCGGGGAACAAAGAATAGACTTGCAGCCCAGAGCTCCACGGGCGTGTCGTAAAAAGCAACTAAAGAAAGGGGAGCGGATCTGTGGTAGTCCTCTTACACAGAACCGGACTGTAATAGTTCTTCGTTACTACATAAAGTCCTTAAAATAAAACCCCACCCCCACATGTCATTTATGACAATAGTCAATTGCTCAACTGCAAAACAGAAGATGATGCTCTTGAAAGATTGTTGACTTATTTCGCTCAAGGCCAAAATGCCATGCCTGGGTGAGGGTGCCGGTCTTGTCAGAGAAGATGTACTCGATCTGGCCAAGCTCCTCGTTGAGCGTAGTGGTACGAGAGTTGGCCGGCGTGTTGGACTTCTCGTGGTACATGTGGCGATCCCAATTGATCCACCAGCTGTGCCCGAACCGTATCATCTCCACACTGCAACACACCAGTTGTGACCGAACCGCATCATCATCTCCACACTAAGTTGCGATCAATTTTTTTGGTTTTTCACATGTGTAACTTCAGTACACAATACACATACATTATTGTGACACATGTGTGTCACAATAAGTTACTCGAATGTCAAGTTACCTGGTTAAGCATAAAGAGAATACATCTCCATAAAGGCAATAGGCCCATGCCTAACCCCCTTGCAGCAAAATAATGACAAATTGTTAATTACATCATAACTTACAAAGTGATTGCAAAAGAAGCATCGCTTTAAACAGCACACAGTGTGAGCGCCGTTGTGCAAAAACGGTAGAAAGCAATCACGGTGTTTTGGTTTGCAATCAGTGTGACAAAGTCAGTTTCAAATCATATTAAAAACAAATGTCGTTGAAATACAAAAATTGAAACATTGTAATTCTAGATGTATTTCAGAAATAAATTAAAAACAAAATGCTGCAACATTTTAACATCCTGACATTCATCTCCGATAACAAGTTGTTAAAATCACGTTATGTAACTTTATTCCAAAGAACTAATTTGAGTCGCTTGCGATATGATCTATGTACGTAGATCCTATATTAAATATGTCTATCATCATCATCTATAAATAGAACGTGCGGTGTTCACCTCACGTATAGCGAGATGGGGACGACGGTGTTGAGCACTATGATGTAGGAGAAGAAGACAAGTGAAGCGATGACCGCCGCCCCCCCTGAAACTTGATCCCCCCCGACCCCCGGGCCCCCCGCCGCCCCTGGGGTGGCCCTGAGGACGCTGCCCGGGACGTAGTCCTCCCAGGGGAGATACATCTGAAACTCGTGGCCAATCATCGACTCCCAGACTCCGGCGCAGATGCTGCAGATGGCACACACGCTGATCAGGAACAAGAAGATCTGCAACCATGAAGTCATTACATTACTAATCATAGTGGAATGATATCTTTAACAAATAACAATAATAATAATTGAAAGAATTTCGTTTTGGCTTTCAAAGATACTATAGGCAATGCCGCTGCAAATTTGCTTTTTTTATCTCAAAGCGGTTGCTTTTAGCGTTTCTAAAAAAAAAAATTAAACACTGATCAACAAGACTAACAAATAAAGAAAATTAAAGAATAGCATTCAAGGACATGCTGCGTTTTTATAAACATATATATGGGATGTGATAAATGGATATGACATAGACCAGTGAGAGGAAGTTCATAAGTCAGCGTCACTTGTGCCAGCATACAATCAGTGGCGTACATGGCGTAGTTCTTCAGTAGAAAATCACTGAAGTAGAATATATAAATATTGTTGCCAAACTCATTTACAGTTTTCAAATCTTTTAATTCTCCACAGAATTTCAATTTAATACGAAGCCTGTATAAAACATCACTTCATCATCTACTACTCTATGAGACTATCTGCATTGCAACATGATATCCAAATAAAAAGCGAGCACACAAAAATAAAAGAAGGCCGACCCCGATGATGAGGAGGTTCATGAGGACGTCGATGTGGGTGTGCTTGAACTTGGTCTTGCCGCTGTTCATCATCAATTTGGTGTCGCGCCCGGCAAACAGCACGAGTCCGTAGCACCAGGCCGTGTTGCGCACGACGCAGCCGCGCAGAAGCACGCGCTCGTTGTCCAGCCCATATGTCTCGCCGCGCCACGAGAGCGTGCCCTCAAACTTACTCAGCATGTTGTTGGGAGCCTCGCACTGGATCTCACCTGCACGTGCAAAATACAACCTGTGACGCAGGTACACTGAGCATGATGTACAGCGCGTACTTCTATCAAACTTGCTCAGCATGTTGTTGAAAACATCACACTGGATCTCACCTAACAATACATATAATACAACCCGTGAGGCAGATATAGCAAGAATGTTATACAGAGCGCATTTTTCTTTGTACCACATCAGCCTGATCTCAAACTTACTCGGCGCGTTTTTGGGCGATATTATCAAAAATTATTATATATTCAAGGCAAAGGAAAGACAACCAATGCTACAAAAGGACAGAGAGACAGACCATCAAACTGGACGAGTTGTTCGATGTTGTCCTCTAGTACGGCTGTTTCACTGAGAGCCTGCTTCACCTTCAGGTTCGTCTCTCTGACCGCAACACACACAGTACAGCAAGTTTCAATCTCTTCTTCTTCCCCCAAACAACAACTTAAGTATAACTCAACCTTCAACATTCAACATATAACTGCAAAACAAGCTAAACATCTTTCCATTTTCTATCAAAACTGCAACGAAATAATGTGACAAAAACTATCAGAGCCATGTATTTAGAATTGCGCAAGATATTTAAGAGCGCGAAAGCCGATTTTAGTATTAAATCATTTCCAGGATCAATCACACAAAAATATGCGCTTGAAAAAAAAGGCAAAAGGCTTTCAATCAGATAAACTGGCTGCACTTTGAAAAAGTTTGAGTCTTTGATTGAGAACTTAAAGAATTTGTAGGTCAAGTGAATAATAATAATTGATGGTGAAGGGCTACACTAATTAAGATAATGGTAATAAATTAATTAGGTCACCCATCGAGTTCGGCGGTCTCGATGTAGCACAAGCTGTTGGGTTCACTCGCCGACAACAACAACAAATCCGCCTGAACACCACACAAACTTATATTTACCAATTTGAGAAAGAAACCATAAAAATCAAAAACACTACATATTTATATTGTAAGTTTCTGCCTTTAAATCTGTGGAAATTTTCAACTTAAAATTTAGTATTAGGCTTGTTATACAACGCTCAATCATTGGGATCAGAAAAACTGTTGTAATTAAGATAAACAGAGCAAGGCGCGGTTGTGTAGTGGTTAGAGTATCAGACTAAAGTCACAGGGACCCGGGTTCGAGTCCCGGCGCCGGCAGCAGTCTCGAAACCTTGTGTTACAGGCCCTTGAGCAAAGATGCTGAACACACAAGTGTCGCTAGCTGCTAACCTCGTGCCAGATAATTATTTATTTGGTTGGCCTCAGGAAGGGCATCTGGTCGTAAAAACCCAGCTCCAATACAAACGTCAAAACTGTGTTAACATCGACACGGCGTTAGAGACTTGTAGCGAATTAGAATGAACGTCAAAAACTATGATTCATATTATTATCATTTTACACAAATGAATAAAAAATAGACATAAATGACCGTCATTTCTTACATATATACAGAGTGAATATAAATATATCAATATATTTATACAGAGTGAAGGAGACGCACCAACCCCACATTAACATTAGACTTGCATCTGATTGATGCGATGTTGAATCCCATTGATAAAGAAAGCTCAATAGTACAAGATCTGATCCATAAGGATCATTTTTTTGTAAAGTCAGCCTATCTTCACGCTGGGTTAGCCTACTGACTGTCTCACTGCGGGACAGGCCCACGTTGGCGTTAGACTCCCTAGTGTCCACAATGTACTCTAGAGTATAGATAAGATGCAATCGTGAGTCAAAACAGCAAGTTGACCCCTGGCAAACATTGCAAGTAGCAGAACGCTAGAGCCCCACAACACACAAGTGGCGCGATAAGACTTCACAGATCACTAGCCATCGAGTCAAAACACTAACACCACCGGTACTAGCGACAATAAGCACTTGACCTTATTTCCAACCTGTGTGATGGTCTACATAATGTTGTAAAAATTTCCCAGAGCTCCTGCTGCCTTTGGTTAAAGATAATGTGACGCGGACTCGAGATATTTCTCATAATATTCAACTGAATTATTTACAGCGCCCATTTCGCGGAAGAAAAATGGCTCGCGGGCGACTTTCACTAACACGGCCAATTACTAGTGAGAGGACTCTGAGGACAGCAGGGCGTGACAGAGGGTCAATAATTATTTGACCCGCGGCCATTGAGCCCTGTAGCACCAATGCCGTGTTAGAGATATTGGAGGAAATCACATGCTTACTCGTGCGCTTTACGGGGCATCGCTATAGATCTGTTTCTAGCAAATGCAGAAATAAGAGAAAATTTGATAAGCGGCTGAGCAGGAAACCCGCCAAGAAATGCCAATTACTGAGAAATTTGTGTCGCTTTTGTAGCGAACTTAACTAGTCGAATGACGGCACTAACTAGTAACGTGACACAAACAAATCAGTGTAATTGAAAACATGGTAAGATTACCGCTTCAAGAACGGTTCACAGGGTTTATTAAGCAAGAAACAACTGATCTAATTTTAGACCTAATTTTGAAAAACTCAAGTTGCGAGCAAGTCAACTAGGACCCCCATAAATTATACACATCATCATAAACTAACTGTGAATCGTAGCCTATAACAATGTATGCTGCATAGTTTTGAATTGTTTGAAGGGTCACAATAATTAGCAATAATTATATCAAGTCTAAAGTGGATCTAAGGTCAAGAGCTGATAACAAATGCATGCGTAATATTAGTGAACCTTTAGTGCTAGCTCAATAATTATGCTGTGTAATCGTGTAACTATAATGCAACTTTTTAAACTTTTCACACAAACATTGTTCATCGAAGAACACAAATGAAACATAACGTGCTCAAAATGTCAAATGGACTTCGACGAACTGATTAATATTCAAGTCAACGTACCACAACGAACTGGTCGTTAATAAAATATACATACTATGACAAACTCGTTGTTAATGAAATGTACGTAGTGCGACAAACTGGTCGCTAGTCAAATGTACGTATAGCAACGAACTGGTCGTTAGTCAAACGTACGTACTGCGACGAACTGGTCGTTCTCCATGCGGATGATGTCCCCGACGACGACCGTGTGCCAGCACGCCTCCACCAGTCTGCCATCCCGCAGCACCCACGACAGACGGTTGTTGACCTGGGAGTCACTGCGGTGACGTTGCTGGCAACACGTCCAATCCATTGAAGCACATCCAACACACAGTAACATATGCAACACATTGCAGCATGTTCAACGCATTGCAACGCATTCATCCATTTCCATTCCGGTTGGAATAAAAGGAGATTGGTGAAATTGTAGTCATCAATATAATCAAGCAGTTAGCAAAATACCTAGTAATATAGCTAGTTGTAAATATTCATTGGAGATTCAGCAGTGCACAATATGCATGAGACAACATGAGACAACATGAGACAACATGAGACAACATGAGACAACATGAGACAACATGAGACAACATGAGACAACATGATACAACATGAGACAACATTGCAGTCAACAAGGTTATTAAATTTATTAGCTGCTGGCGAAGTTACAAAATATAATAGAACATAATGTATTCTAGCTCATCAAAAATGTAAAGTTCCGATTCAAAGGGCTTCACATGAGCTTATTTTTATAGCATCAATTATTGTATGCAGCAGGAGTCCAAGCCGCCTTGTGATATACTACAACGGCTGGTTCATCATAGCATAAGTATGTACTACATAGCCGATTATATCACCTCGTAAGACCTGTAACACATAACGCGCATGTTACGCGTTGCGTGGTTATGCGTGTGGTACCCACTTTGCTGAGCCTGCAATTTGATCCCATTACTAAAACAAACTAACAAGCGATCAATCAGTTGATTAGCGTTACTAATCCCACAATCAAAAGTTTCAACTATCCAAATGTGACACACTATATTCAATGAATACCGTATTGATAGATTTCATAGTTTATAATTATCTAATGACGCATAGACTCACAACGTCGTCGATGGCGTCTTTTATAGCGCTAATGCCGAGCACAGCGACCAGCGGCACTATGGTGGTGCGGGGCGCTAGCGAGGATATCCACGGTATCAGCTGTTTGTATCAATGTCAAACAAAGTAAACACCTACGGTACTACACTGTATGCAAAAATCAAAATTAAATCAGAAATTGTAGAGATGTTAATTAAGAGAAATTGTGCAGCAAAGCTAAATGCGAAGCATCACTCGCTGAATCAGAAATCCGATTCAATGCAACATTAATCTTTAAGTGGCTTCAGAAGCAAAAGTGATGAAATATTTATAATATCGGATAGTTATATCGAAGATAATCGAGTTGCATTGAAAACGAATTCGGAAGAAGGTAAATAAAAAAAAATTCTGCTATCGAAATTTCCTAGAACGCAACACGGTTCTCGGCGGTTTAATTTCATTTATCAACCGTCATGGCATCAAAACACTCCAACCTAAGTTTGTCTCTTGACTGACTGCTGTTGATTGAAATGCATTGATGTTCATTAACACCCAGTGATTTAATGCATAAGCATCAGTGTCTAACCCAATGTTGGAGAGTGCAGAAACAGCGCGATTATACGATTATACGGACAAGGACTGAGCTAACTGGACTGGTAGAGAGGCGTGGATAATCAGTATGATTTATGCAGACGTGGCCGTGACGCGCGGGATGAGTCGAGAGACTGGCCGTCATTGAAACGACAGACCTCAGATTTATTGTCCACTGTCATGTATGGGTATAGCGCGCTCGCGCTATCGATAAAAATGGAAGAGTTCTTGTTAAGCGTGTTATGAGACCTTCGCAATCCAGTTGGGTAAAATGTGAAATGCGGCCGGGCCAAAAGATTTAACCTACAAATCAATTCCAAGCTTCACACTAGCTTGAAAAATTCGATGGCGCTTTATGTCGCTGTCCTCAGAGCTACAAGGCTTAAGCTTTTGAATCATCTCAATGCGAGTAAATAAAAATGACAAAACGGATAATTCTAATGAAGCCTACTGCAGAAATGCAGAAGCAAATCGAAATCACTGTTCGTAGTCATTGTTAGTAGCTAGGCCTGTGCCTATTGTTAGTAGCTAGGCCTGTGCCTATTGTTAGTAGCTAGGCCTGTGCCTATTGTTAGTAGCTAGGCCTGTGCCTATTGTTAGTAGCTAGGCCTGTGCCTATTGTTAGTAGCTAGGCCTGTGCCTATTGTTAGTAGCTAGGCCTGTGCCTATTGTTAGTAGCTAGGCCTGTGCCTAT
>JAQIWG010008585.1:0-11310 GCA_034695025.1 Chamaedrilus cognettii | reverse complement strand
ACGCCGCGCCCCACACGCTCCCATTCACCCCGCCCCCCCACCACACATCCCCCCATGTTACCCCCTCGTAGGCCCCGCCCCCCACCGCCGTATCGTTAATCCCCTCCCCCCAGTGGGAGGAGTTAGAGGAGTTGGATACTGATTGGCTGGGCAGCGGACCAATGGCATCGCGTATCACGGAGCAGCCAGTGGCCCAGGCTACAGCGAGGTAGGTGACCGAGGTGATGAGGATGGCTAGAAGTGTGCCTAAGGGTATGGCTTTTTGGGCGTCCTGGCACAGGGGCACGCAGAAATACAGACAGAGGGACATAGAGCTAGAAGTAACAGACAAGCAGCGATACACTTAGAATGATTTATTTTTTTTGTGTTTCAAGACCAAAACCACAACCAAACCACACCAAAAGACCAAAACCACTTAGTTCAAAAACAGAACTCTTACAAACTGACGCTCAGAGTTCCTTGATAAAGGAACGGAGGCTTCGACTAAGTGGGACAGGCCTAATGCACCACACGCACTCATCCAGAGGTCTAAATAGCAGGGAGGGGCCTGACAAGCCACGCCCACTGACCCTGAAGATTAACTAAGAGGGGGGGCCACACAGGCCACGCCTATTGACCTTGAGGTCTCACTAAGAAGAATACACGCCCATACACGCCACGCCCACTGACCCGTAGGTCTAACTAAGAGGAAGGGGCCTAGCATCAAGCCATGCACTCTGACCCGCAGGTCTAACTAGGAGGGAGGGATCTAGCATCAAGCCACGCCCACTGACCCGTAGATCGCCGGAGATGTTCGCCCCAGCCAGGATGCCGGTCGCTGCTGGAAAGAAGATCGCAAAGACGGAGAAGAAGGAGTGACCCTCTCTGAAGTCTGGGAGGAAGTTCTGTCTCGACACTTCGACTACACACAGCACCACGGACAACCAATCATAGCCTGGCTGACTACAGACAGTACAATGGATTATATCAATACCCAGGCCTAGGGTTAGGATTGAGACCTAGGGTTAGGGTTCAGACCTAGGGTTAGGGTTGAGACCTAGAGTTAGGGTCGAGACCTAGGGTTAGGGTTTAGACCTAGGGTTAGGGCTTGCACTTAGGGCTAGGGTTCACACTTAGCGTTAGGGTTCACACCTAGGGTTAGGGTTAGGTTCAGGCCTGGGGTCAGGGTTAGGTACCACTGTATCCCATGAAGCCACGCAGCTGCTTGTCTGTTGTCGGAGGGATGAAAGTCCCGATGAAGAAATTGAGGATTGCTGCCGTCAGTATAACCAGCAGCACCAGCTGGGCCTGCAGCCAATCACAGCGCAGGATTAACTAGGTCAATCAATCACAGTTGAGGACTAATTTAAGTAAACATTGGATATTTTAGGTCAATTACAGCGAAATGACGTGAAATGTGAACACAAATAGAGAATAGGATCACTGCTGCAGGTGCCTGATGCTGCACACACTTTCGCCATCTAGCGAATGCAATTAAATCATCAGTAATTAGATCAGCAATTAAAGGCCTACAATAAAGCAAAATAATTTAATTAAAATTTACTGACTACTTAATGAATGAGCCTGAGACGCAAGATGGAAACATCAAACAGAATAACTTCTGACTGAAGCTGTTTCTGTTTACACTCAACTAATCAGATTATTTGAATAGCCTAAACTTATGTTTCATGTGAGGTCAAATCCTATTTCAAAAACCAAAACGGCGGCCCAGCTGTCGTTTGTATTGAAACTTAGACTTTATTCAATAAGTTCTGCATTGTCAAAAATTACAAAATTCTGACAAAATAAAAATTGAACAGAGTACCGAACAATTTGTGAGCTTCAACACATACTCAACTCTTCATGTTTCTGCTACTGACAGGGGTTTAAAATTTATGAAACTATGTCATTTTGACACCCGTTTAATTATTACAATGAGCACTTATAGACCATTGCGCAAAAAAAAGTGGCTAACAACAAGCATACGAATGCAGAGTGTGTCTAAAACGTCTAATATTTGACAGGAAGCGATTCCTACCATGCAGCCGCAGCGACAAAAAAATAATAATAGAATAACTGTCGCCATACAAAGATCACATATCATACAAATATTATGCCCCCTTAAAAGTTTATAAAAATGTCAAAGTTCAAGTTGTACACCAATACCTGAATTTGATGGCACATGTATCTCCTATAAATGACCACATTTCCCTCCATTTTTCGGATGGGGCAACCTCTCCCCTTCCATCGACCATTATTGTTAGTAAAATTATCATTTGAGAGACAATTTGAAATGATGAAATATTTACAATTTGAGGGGTGGAGTTCCCGCATTGAATAAATTTTGCTGCTAGTAGGCTGACCCACTTTCGTCTCCCACAATAGGCTACCGAGCATAACGCAGATAATCAGGCTGACCTACTTTAACCTCCCACGATAGACTGCCGAGCATGACGCAGATAAATAGGGCTGACCTACTTTCGCCTCCCACGATAGGCCGCCGAGCGTGACACACATGAGAATGACGGTGGAGATGAGACCAATGATACGAACATCGTTGACTTCGTCGACCATCAGACATCCGTGCTCCTAGCGACAGCATCGGCGACAGCCAATCAAAACAGAATATAACACTAGTTGTAAGCAATAAATTTTTATAATATAATGAATAAATAAATACCAAAGGACTTTCGTTAAAATATTGTTATTAATCTGATTTGACTGTGTGAGTGCCACTCATACAAAATATCAGTGTATAATAAAACAAAGTAAGTGACAAATGGACTCAGATCCCATTCAACGACACCGTACAGCGTAAAGCTTTCTAAAATCACCTATGCCTAACGAACGTTGACTTATTGCTTAACGCTAAACCTGTTCAATCAAATTAGGCCCAGAAGCCGCCAAACAACATCATTTTTTGCGTATTAAGCCTGCTAAACCTAAGTCTGACAATACCATTGGTAGGTTAATACCACTACTCTATGTAGTGAGAGGGGCGGGATTGATGACAGAAATACTGGAGGGAAGGATGGAGGGCAAGAGGACAAGGGGAAGGAAGAGAGTGGGAATGATAGATGAGATACTGGATAGAAAATCGTATGGAACTTAAAGAGAATGGCAGAGGACCGTGAGGTGTGGAGAAGTTGATGCCAGGGACCAGGGGGGGCTTGGCAGTGCACTAGAGAAAGAGAGAGATTACTGACACAAGCATCAGAGAGTGAGGTGAGTAAGAGTTACCAGCAGAATGTCACGAATGGTCTCTGCGAACCCAATGATGTACATGGCTGCAGCGACTGCGTTAGCGAGAGAGAACACGAGGCCTATAGCACCGCCAAACTCTGGGCCGAGACTGCGCGATATCATGTAGTACGCACCTCCTACACACACACACATACAGCCTGACAAATCCTTGTTGGGATGACCATCATTGTCAAGACCTTATCCCGTTGTAGTCATTGCATGTGAGGACTCTATGCTGGAGTGTTGCTGGAGCTTAGCTAATGTCAGATATGCAAAAAATGAAAAAGAAAAGTCTATACATTCACGCTGGAGGGGTTAGCAGGCCTCAGAACTAGGTCAGCACCTCAACAGTATGTCAATAAAGTGAGGACCATATCATAGTTCCATAGTGAAGACCGGTCTTTGATTTAGGTGAAATTTGTAGGGTATATACCATAAGGATTCCGCCAGAATTTCAGATAGAGAGACAGAGAGACAGCAAGCAAGACAGAGAGACGCACCTCCGCGGACCTGTCCGTTGGTGCAGATGGCCGACATGGAGAGGGAGGTGAGGACCGTGACCGCGCTCGCGAGCAGAATGATGAGTGTGACCAGAGCTAGGCCCGCCTGACCCACCACCCAGGACAGGCGCAGGAACAGCATCACGCCAAATATGTTGAGCACGCAGCGCACCTGGTCACACCAAGCTGCGGCGTTAGATCACAAGATAAACGTCAGATCACAAATTTTTTCCAAAAGCAAAAACATACAATAAAATCTTATCAACCAGTGTTCAGCAAAACACCAGACTGTTCTGTGGCAGACTAAACACCAGGCGTATATAGTGACTTTGTATATATATATAGTGAGCGACGTTCCCAACGTTTCTTACAAAAAGTAAGTATTTGTCACAACAGAAAGGGTGAAGAAAGTATGCAACAATAAATGTGAGCGACGAAACAGTTTGTATTTCTAGGTATTAAAACCATTCTCAGAGACAAGAGACACTGAGAGCGTCCAGTCTCACAAATAAACCTTCTGTTTTCAACTGAGCTGCATTCTACTTCTTTAAGCACTATAGTCATCAAAGATGGTTATATTGCTTCAACTAGGGAGCGTGCTCATCTAGGACTGCCGCTAGGTAAGAAGGTCTACATACCAGCACGCCCTCCACCCAGCCAAACTTCTTTGCGATGGGGGAGGGTTTGACCTCCTCCTGGTCGTCAGTGAACAGTCGAGCTTTCTCCTCCACCCCCCCCTGTACCGCGTCCTTGCACCCATCCTGCACACACACAGGCAAACATAGGCACATACAGGCGCACACAGACACACAGACAGACAGACATATATGGTTGATGTTACTATTATTCTGAAAACATTTTATGTCAAATTATCAACGATTTATAAAACTTCTGAAACAAATCTCAGATCTATCTCTCACTGTGCTAATTGGCTGATGCGTGATGCTCAGATCTAATTTCAACTCTCAACTAAACAAAGTCTGTAAAATAAACTGTTCCATTAATTTGCATAGATGACGCTCAGCGTCAGTCGGAGAGTCGCCTAGGAATCCCCCCTAACCAAAATTATCGCTCCAAAATAAATGACAAACGCTAAATTGAGAAGATTCACATCCCCCACATTCCTAGGTGAAGCCGTGAGCTAACATAGCTTGACATGCTGTCAGCGAGTGTTTGCGACCGTCAGCGGTCGCCACGACGCCCGGCGGACGGATGCAAAGTTAACAGCAATTATCATTATGTCATTGATGACGTGACATTGCGCATTAGTGTCACACCAAGTGTCGATGAAACGGTGGCGCCTGAATCGTCGCTAGTCCAAGGGTCAGAGCAGTTCGACAGATAAATATTGACCAGATTGTGTTGACATCGCAGGCGACATTGCCGTATCGCAATTTGTATCGGCCTATCCACAGTCTGCTTTAGCTCGGCGGCAACCGCTATTCAGACAACGCGCGCCCGGGCCTCTGAATGACATGCGGGATACCATTGCACAAAATATCTGTGGCGCTCAGAGCCGGCAATCCCATCGTGCCAAAAATAGTGTCAATTCGAGAGCGCTGTTTGGAATTGTTACCATTATTTTTCCGAATTTTATCTTTCTATAGGTTTTAGGAATTACTTTCCGCCAAAAATCCATCTATATTTAGATAATAAAAGTCAATCTAAAGTCACTCATTTTGTGATAAGTTATTTTTGCACGGCATTAAACGGGTGTCAACTTGAGAGTATTGTTAAAATTCGAAAGCGCCAGTATTTAACAAAACTTCTGTATCAAACCATTCAATTTAAAGAGTTTAGGAATACCTCATTTAAAGTGGTTGAAGACTACAGTATAATCTGGTGACAGTATAATCTGTAGTTTTGTGCAACACAAAATATAGAACATACTCAGAGACACCATGGCTAGCGTTATGCAGGACTCATAGTAATGCAGGGAGTTATGAAGTGAGTTATTCAATCACGCTTCAGTCGCCAGCTAGCGAATGTCAAGCAATCATTCCTCACACTGTTGGACATGTGCGGAATGATTAAGCGTTGAAGTGCCTCGGGGCAAAGAACCACACCGCCTTCCGTAGAGTTTCCTTTACACGCTGCATATTTTGCATGAAGTTTTACATGTAATTTTACATGCAACCATAACAATGAAAATGCAAAATGTAGCACTTAACACTAGCGGGGGGATGTTAGCAAATGTGAAAAAAATGTTTTTTTTCGTTTTTTAGGAGCTAGCGTTACGGTTAGGGTTTGATCAAGATAAGATTAGGGTATGATCAGCGTTGGGGGTAGGGTAAAGATCAACTATGCAAAGTAATGCCGTCATCAGTAAATAGATTTTAAATCTTCAAAAC
Source organism: Chamaedrilus cognettii (assembly GCA_034695025.1). Lineage (NCBI taxonomy): Eukaryota > Metazoa > Annelida > Clitellata > Enchytraeida > Enchytraeidae > Chamaedrilus > Chamaedrilus cognettii. The sequence goes on along the minus strand of JAQIWG010008585.1, from coordinate 5,237 downwards.
ATGATGACTGACTATTGGACTGCGCATTAAGTTAAGTAATATAGGACAGATCATGCTGTTCAAAGCGCTAATTTGACATTTTCACAACAGACAAATCAACTAACTATTAATAGTTTGATATTTTATGTTACTTAGCTTCTGAGATTATCCCTCAGACAAAAATCTCTGACTGTAAGTTATAGTAACCACAGCATGCTATCGCAACCCGTTTAGAACGCTGCATCATACAGATATGAACGCTTTAAAGTGGTCTCAATTTTATAGCTGTGTTTGAAATTATGATTTAACCCTCTATCGCACGAATCATCAACCCCTTGAACGAGCAATTAATATCCTGTCAAAAACAAGCATTATTAGTCGAGTAATATCACACCAGCCTATACGCGTATAATACTCATGTGTTCAGCGTACAATGATTGACAGAAACTTTTATCCTGCCAATTTGCCTTTTCGATAGTATGGACTGCAAGAACGTGCTGACCTTCTTGCATATATTTACGACTTTTATTATTCCAGTATTCTTTTGCTAATTTTCGATTCATAAGAGGCATTGAAAATTCTTTAACCGAGTACGCCTGGACTCTTATGCAAATATTGATTGCTGATGCGCTCTCAAAGTGATGTTTGGCCTTCAGTGTTGCATCTATGCATGATTTTGAAGTTTTCGATTTTATTTACCTTATGTTTAGGTGCTTACTGTACTACCCCCGATGGTGAAATATAGATCTATAATAATACTATTAGTTACGAACGCAATACAAGATCATTTAAAGAAAATGTGAACTTTCAATCGCCATCAATCTACAATCTCCCGCCAGTATTCCCTTACCCCCTTATCCCTTCCCTTACCCCCTTCCCTTATCCCTTACTAGTTACTATGGAGGGCGGGTGGGGGTGCATTTCCTGAATTTCTCCCGGGCGACAGTAGAAGCAGCTCTAGGTCATAGCATTAAGTCAATAGAGGTCGCATCAGTCGCTAGAAATCCAGTTCAGCAAAGTGTAGATAGAATACCCAACATAATGAACATTTATTTTTATTTTACTGCTGGCAACAGGAATATCCCTGGCATAGGAGATACTAACACTCTAGATGTAATAATATTGAGTGCGTTGTACGTCGTCCGTTTAGCATTCTACTCATGAACATATTGGAACGCTCTTCAAGGCGCGCTTGTTGCGTAACTTACATCTTTGCTTTTTTTGCCTCACACAAAAAAGATCCGGCTATATAGCCGGCAGTTCAAACCAAAATTAGATTTTATTTGAACAAATTAAATACGAGTATATCAAGTCTTTGATCTGCGTGCATGCAAACTGCATATTATTGCTAATATCTCATTGGTTTTGCTGCATTATAGTGAAGAAAAAGATGAAAAACGCTTCAAAATAGCGCCATCTTGCTAATGCATTTTAACTAAAATATCCGACTAAGAAACCTTGTATTCCTTAACTATATAAGCAACTCGCTAGAAATGCCTCGTAGAGATGACCCAGGGACGCAAAGTCTCAAAGCCGGAAAGCCGCAAAGTCGCAAAATGCATTTTAACTAAAATATCCAACTAGGGGTTAACGCACAGCAGCAGACTAGGGTTATTTTAGCGCCACACAAGACAATGAATACATAACAATAACTTGCACGCGCAATAGCACCTACAATTCTTAATATTGAGATTAAGTAAAATTAGTGTAGAACTACGCGAACAAAAAACAATCCCTACATAAAAATTGATGAAGAATTAAAACCGCTGATATAATTCAATCTCAGGTAAATAGTCCAAAACTTTAAAAACAGCTTTAATTCTCCTTCAAAGAGCCGACATCAAAGTACGGTACTACTTCTGTCCAGCAAACAGAGCGCGATGAGAGCATCGCGGAGTGAAAAAGAAGAAATGGAAGAAGGAAGCGGAGAAGGGACCTCAAACAGAGACCGGACACCTTGGAGCATACACGGCCTCCACTCAATCTCAACCCGATCCTCACTTGACCATTGACCAGTGCTGTTTGGTGTCACAGACCGGCTCATTTTTTGCCCCAGTTGTTTTCAGATCGCCAATTTTCTACAGAGAAAAATTTTGTACAGCTAAATAGAATATGATTTAAAAAAAATATAATTCCAGTATGGTATGATTTTTATTTTAAATACAACTCGACAGATTGATAGAATAGGGAGTCATATTGCTTTACATGTTACCAATATCAAAAGTATTTTTTTCAGCTCACCGCGGACCGGCGACTTAGGTCTGCGGATCGGCGCCGGTCCAGGGACTACCACTTTGAGTAGCACTGGTCTAGACTCTAGACCATTGCTTCTCAATTATCAGAATAAACAAACTAATTTAAAGCACAATATAGCTTCAAAAGAATACTTTTAAATTTTAAAGAACTTTTTTCCGACGTCAAACTGGTCAATTTTGATTGTTCATAAGCGATAGTTGAACAGCCACTAAAACCTCCGACGCGTGGCTAATGAATGCTACCTACAAAATATAAGCACTTGAAGAATAGAGAGAAGATGAATGGAGACTATACAGAGATTGAGAATAGAGAGTGATTCACGTTGAAACAATGAACAAGTTGGAGTCTCAAGTTTGTAGAAACTATATATATATCATCCTAAACTGAAGAAGCGCCAACAAAGGAGCAATTAGAATCCATAGCACGCTACCCAGCGCTACCACATCAACATTCAAGGATATTACACAGTCTGTCTGTATACCGAACACACTGCAGGCTTGTGCGTTAAATCAAGGTCATTCCTCAATAATTACACTATAATGGGCAAACGTCCAGCGCTCAGCTATATTGAAAGTCTTCAACATTGTCTCCTCAGTGAGACCCATGCTGAGTGAGCAGTGAATGTCACCACTCAGGGTTGACTGAGATCTCTGACACAACAACGGATCACAGTTTATGCTTAGTGCTCTTGACTGCAGTGCGGCCCGGAGGCCCAATTACAAGGCGATCTGTTGTTTGAATATGTGCTGGACACTTACACTGTGAAACAGCGGATCTTTTTGCCGCTAAAGATCCGCGGTATAGTATCAAAGACTGTTGCAGTGCAGTTCAGTGCCTCGGGATCAAGCAAAGAACCGCTGTCCCTTTCCCAGTCGTCTCTTACGACTCGCCCGAGGAGCTCTGTGCTGCACACCCATTCTCTTATATTATGCAATAACTCCAGTGTGCAGGAAGTAACTGAAGGATAAGTGAGTGGGTGCGACTGTCCGACATGCAAGGCTTGATACGCCGATTGCAGAAATCGTCCAACAACTTTTTTGGGGCAGTTGGCTAATACAGCTTTCATTTCACAAAAGCCTTTAGTCTTTTTTACCCCTCGTCCATTGAGGCTCACTCGCCGGTTCTGTGGCGTTGAACAGAGGCACACAGCAATAGATTAAATATATTCCAATGCAACAGAAAGGACAGCTGACAGGATTGAATTGATGTTTACAGAAAGTAAGGCCAGACTAAAATATAAATCTTTGAACACATTTTTGGCACAATTTCATTTTGAACCCAGAGCAGGAACTGTCCTGCCTGCTATACTGGCTGCAGGCTCTATAGACAAGAAGCAAGGCCGTTGTAACACGTCCACTGACGCAACCACTGACGCACACCGTCGACTGCACGCTGTGAAGTCATCCGAGGATAGCAATACTATTTATAGATGAATGGACTAAAATTAGACATAAGTATACTATACCTGCTGTCAGACCTATACTAGCTTAAGGCCAACACGAGACGCGCCTAGTCTATCACAGCAATTAAAATATCCAACATATTACACTCGTCCTGCGCTCGACTGGGCACGTTGTCAAATGAGAATTATTGTTTGTGTTCTATGCTTCACTAAGCACATTGTACAGTAAAGGACATGATGGGCCATTGCAGTGAAAGGATCCAAACGAGCTCTTCAATATTTCACTCTTAGTGTTCACCATCGGCGGCGATACATGGAAGTCAATGTTGTGTAGTTTATTACCTGAGTTAAAATACTACTACAGTCCAGTTCAGTGCCTCGGTGCAATGCAAACAATTGCTCTCCCGTTTTTAGTCGCTTCTTACCACTTGGCCTGGAAGCTCTGGGCTGCAAATCAATTCAGTTTTTTATCGGTTTGCCCTTTCGAATGTGATCTCCAATTTGAATGCGATCTTCAAAGAATTTTTCGATAATTTTACTTAATTCGCATTGACTGAAACCGTTCCGCTTGTACTAGTTCTCGGCTACACAATAGGGTGTTCATATTGAAGCATGCACATGGTTGCTAGATATAGATGCGTCAGACCTTACTGTACATAGCAAACACACGTGTATGGCACGCTGTATAGCCCCTCACATCAAATACTACATTATACTGACAGCGTGTGCTATATAGTGAAATCAATTCCATCAGAAGGCTAAATGCATTAAGTAATCGATAACGCCGCAGGCTGACAATCCAAAACATTAAAATGTCGACAGCCGTTCTAAGTCCCGCCCCTATTCACACGCCCGCCACACCCCCTGCACGTATACGCCCCACACCCCCGACACCTAAACAGAGGGCTAATTGGTTGTTTTTGGCATTGTGACAATTCTTGGCATCAGCTTACATTTTTTTTTATTTTAAATAGTATGTACAGACACAAAGACTCACAGGAATATTTAGCTAATTAATAAATTTAAACAGAAACTACACAGGTCTTTCCTTAAAACTCGTAAAGTCAAAATTTTCGATCGGCCACACTTCCGCAGTCTGTGTTCCCGTATTCGTGCAGAATATAAACATTGTGTGGTGGCGGTGGTAGTAGTGGTGGTGGTGGTAGTGGTGGTGGTGGTAGTGGTGGTGGTGGTGGTAGTGGTGGTGGTGGTGGTGGTGGTAGTGGTAGTGGTGATGGTTTTGGGAGTTTAATTAAGGACCGAGTGTAGCAGGAGATTTATTTACTAGTCCGGTTCTGTGCGGAGGGCCACACACAGAACGCTCCCCCCTCTTTAGTCGTTTTTACAACTCGCCCGGGAAGCTCTGGGCTGCAAAAAAATTCCTTGCTCCCCGGTTTGTAGTGGGCTATCAAAATGAAGTGAGCTCAACACTCTACTAACAATAATATTAGGAAACACAACTTACAGTTCAGTTTGTTTTATGAACTCATCAAAGGTTAAGAACTATGCACTTATCAAAAGGTTTAAGAACTATGCACTTATCAAAAGGTTTAAGAACTATGCACTTATCAAAAGGTTTAAGAACTATGCACTTATCAAA
>JAQIWG010008584.1:0-11310 GCA_034695025.1 Chamaedrilus cognettii | reverse complement strand
TCGAATAATCTGATTGGTCAATTCGGACTACAAAATAAAATCGCACTTCAAATCGAAGTCTAGCAACCGGCAGTAAAAAGTTTTAAGTTCAAACATTAATTGAATTAGTAAAAAAATCAGAGCACTCTATTCGATAAGGCTTATACAATACATTCTATGCAGCCGTCATAAATAGGCTACTTTGCCAAAAAAAAGAAAAATTTCTACTTAACCAAGACAGTGATTTATCCCGTGATAAATATCGGTACTCGCAAATAGGCAAGGCCAGCCGAGCCCACAGCAGGCCCGTCGATACTCCACACGTATCTCCATACAATGAGTCTAGATTCTCTCCTGCTTTCAGTTTCATCCAGAATCTTCGACTGCAGATTTCAGAATGAGCCAACCTATGAAACTAAAAGCGTCGGATCCAAAGAGCAAAACCGAAAGCGTTCGCGTAATTCGCAGCGCACCGGTACTGGACTGGTATCGATCGGTCAAAAAGATAAAGCTTCGGATGAAATTTTATATAATTTAGTTGTCTACTATACTACGTACTAGCGCGTTAGTTTAGCCAGGATAAAACACGCGTAGCGTTGCGCCTGCTTCTTCTAAAACAGGCGTTGCGCAACTGCGTAGCCTTTAAAAATCGCGTAGGCCCACGCCACGAAAGTTTCCACATGCAAGGCCACGCCTGTACGTTTCAAATTAGGCGTACAATCAGGAAAAAACTCTTATTTTAGGCGTACTACGCATACTAAACTTAGCCCTACGCAATACTACACGTATACTGCACTTTGTATTAGCTGCGACCACCAGACCTAGCTGCTAGACACCAGCACCAGGTTGCAGATAGCCGATGCAGACTTGTCTTTCCTTAATAATATAACACACAAAACTGCAAAACAGATTCAAACTACAGTAAGCTTAATTTACAACGAAATGACGAAATGCAAATACTTGAAAAGTCAAGAAATGAAACGCTACTGTCTGGGGAAGCAGCCGGGGGGGTGGCAGCCATTTAACCAGGAGGGAACAGCTGCCCCCCCATGCCCCCCGGCAGTTACGCCACTGTGCCCAGGGCCTGCTCAAGCCCCCTCATCCCCCCTGCAAGCCGGGGAACAACAAAGAAACTTGCAGCCCAGAGGTCCTCTGGCGAGTGGTAAACGGCGACTAAAGAGGATGGAGCGGTCTGTGCGTGGCCCTCCGCACAGAACCGGACTGTAATAGTCTTCGTTACTGCACACGGTCCTTAAACTCCAAAACCATGCAAAACCATGCCTCCTCACAGCCCCACAGCAGACCAGCCCGCTACAGCAGAGAGCCGAAGAAGCCCTTGGGCCGGATAGCCCCGGTCTGCGCCCCGACCGGGGGCTGTGAGTCGTCAATGAACGTCACGGAGCTGGTGGCATAGATTCGCTGCGGGGTGGGAGCGAGGCAGCTTGCCGCGTCAGTGCACTGCAACAAAGAAACAACTGCAATTTGTGGGCATATGTTGTTTTTTGTAGTATTTTATTTCCGGGTTTCATCAGAAATTAATTGTCACAGATCTTTGGTTTTTGAATGATGGCGTAGATCTGCTGCGAGGTGGGAGAGAGGCAGCTGCCCGCGTCAGCGCACTGCAGCAGCAGCAACGGAACGACTGTAACTCTACTATATTCTTGAATAGATAGAGCAAGGAATGTAGAGCCAGTTTTAACTCAATATTTATTGGAAAGCAGAAATACTATTTTTCTAATAAAACAATTTTGGAGCTCTGATATGACGCGAAACCTCACGTAAAATTCAAGTCAAATGCCTACAACATGCAAAAAATGAAGTATATTGATTCTTTGACTATCATTCAAGAGCATTTTTTTATTTAAGTCTTTTATTTTATGGCATTTAATGAGAAATTAACTCTCACAAATCTTTGGTTTGTGCAACTTTGTGAGAATAACTTTTAGCACTGATGAAACGCCATCCATGTTTTATAAGAGCTAAACTGAGCTCCCATGCGCATAGTCAACTTGACCCATGATAATTGATAAAACACGCGTAACGTTACGTCGGCTCCTTCGAAAAAAACAATCAATAATTGTAGGCAGTCTTTCAAAAAGGTTCAATGCCAGCAGTCCAGTCATTCCCTAATATATCTGATTATAAATAGATCTGCATTTAAAGTCCATGGAGCAGACCTTGGCGATGAGACGGTTCTGATAGACATAGTTGTAGGAGGCTCCCAGTATCTGCGCCTGTGGACTGTTGAGCAGACCGGTGTAGGCGTACACTATCTGCAGCTCCAACCCCACCAGCAGGTTGGAGCACACGCCACTGGCGCCAGAAGCCTGCAACACAACGAACGCTCAGGAATTAAGAGAAAATCGAGGATGTATTTTATATTGAGAGAACTAGATTCAAGTTCCCACGCCGGCAACTCTGAATGCATTACATGCCCTTGATGCGTTACAAGCCTTTCAGCAAGGCTGTTAAACACACAAGTGTCGTTAGCTGCTAACTCTGTGCCAGATAATTATTTCTTTAGTCGGCGTCAGGAAGGGCATCCGGCCGTAAAAACCCAGCTCCAGCAGTCCTCATCAGGGCACAAATTGCCTAACCCGTGCAAAAACACTAGCAGTAACAGAATGACAAAAATGGCCGAAATTAGTTTTAGTATGCCAAAAAATGATGATTAGATGCAAATTCAATTTGAGACAAGCAGGCATAGCAATATGCGTGAATAGCAACACCCTGCCTAACATATGCTGTGTTTGAAGGCCGGGCAGTAGCAAAATGCCTCTTTAGAAGGAGAAGGCGTAACGCCATGAATGTTTTACCAGGGATACACTTAACTCTGGTTATTGTTTTTATATTAGCTGAAACAACTACCGTTTGCATTATTTGCAGCTATATGAATATGCGCAATAAGCCTGACTATCGCTATTCTATCACTTCAATCATCGCAAAAAACAATACCGGCTGCATTTGATCGTTAACGCCGAGTATGGCGAGCCATGCCGTGGCGTTCTGACTGTCTGTGTTGCCGAAGGGCGCAACGTACGTGGGGGGCGAGGAGCCCCTCAGAGCCCCCCAGATGTCGCTTTGAGCCGGACTGCAAGCCGCCACGTCGCTGATACTGCACAAGGGGGGAGCGAAATATTGATGTCACAAAGGCCAACTATAGAGAATATTTAATCATTAAAAAAGCCAAGAGAAGAAAAAAGCAATAGAAATTTAAAACTTGCATTCTTTCGAATTTCATTTAAATCCAAATTCAGCCCATCATTATATAATTATTGACAATCAATAGCATTTTTGCTATCCATTTTTTCTTAGTTTTTGCAGAGGTTGGACGTCTGCAGCCGCTGATACATGCCCTCACGCATCCTGACCCCACGAATGTATATTGGGAGACTGATGGGCCTTCAGGGAGAGTGAACTATGCACAGCCCCACCCCCCTTGCTTAGTCACCTTTTATGACTCGCCCGGGGGGCTCTGGGCTGCAAACGAATACTTTGTTCCTCGCTTGAAGGGGCTGCTGCGCGAAAAGCGAAGCGCTACCGGGTAGCGCTAGCTAAAGCAATAAGTATAATTCATTCAGCGCTATTAAGCAGTTGTTAAGACACAATTTGAACTGGAGACAGATAGTCTCGAATTATATGATATATGTAATGTCAACTTGTTAACTTGACCAAGTAGCTCAATTCAGCAATTCATGTGAATTTAATTAATATGATATAGTACCACATAACGACATGGATATTGACAACAGATTTCTACTAAATGATTATTACTTTATTGATATGCATGTAATCATAGCATAAGTTCAGTTATTTGAGATTTTCTTTTTCTTTTTGGTATGTTGCTTTTGTGCATGTGTATATGAGTGTATTTTCTCTACTCTTTTGAGTGAATTAAAGATTTTCATAACGCACTTGACGTAGCAGCCGGTCTGAGTGTTCACTCCAAACAGCACGGACTGTCTCGCCAGGGTGGCGCTGCAGTATCCATCAGTGACCACAGTCATCCATGCACTGCGGTCTGCGTTCAGCGATATGCTTATAGGCCGTCAAGGTTAAGTTGATTTGTTATTATTCTTTATTTATGTAATTAAAACGACTTCAATTTAATAAATAAAAAATGACCACAGAGAATATGATTTGAAGAAGTGAACCTAAATAAAGAAATAGAAGCGAGAAACTATTGGTTCAAAAAAGATAAAAAGAATCAACGAAAAAATCACGTATGCTAAATATCAGATAAACGACTCCAAAGAACCTTAAATAAAATTATTAATATAATAAAATAAAATTTTCTACAGAAGTTGATTAACCATAGGTTAATAAATAAAATTCAGTTAGGATGAATACATGCATCATTCATGCCAATTAACCCTACGCTGACAACGAAGGCCATATGGCATTGCCAACATTACACAACAATCTGACCAAAAACAACAACAGCAACAAGCAAATAAACAACGATTAATTAGTCAATCATCAGGGATAAGTTAGCCTTGACAAAACATGCGTACCGCTACGCTTGCTTCTTCTAAAACTGGCATAGCGCAACTGCTCTGCCTTTTAAAGCCGTGCAGGCCGACGCCACCGGTCGATTTTCATTTGTAACGGTACGCCTGGATGTTTTAAATCGAGCGTACAATTTGCATCTGACCATCATTCTTGGTGTGGTACATGAAAAAATTTCAATCAACTTTGTGCCCCAAAAATGGATGCCGCATGGCGTCATAACATCAGACAAAAACTCACCCAAAAACCACAATAAACAAATAAGCACAAAGTATTAAATCGCAGCTAAAACAATGTACAACATAAATAACAAATGAACAGTGAGTTATAGCTATGAGAGAGGCCAGGATACGTGTTGGTGCCACTGGTTAGATTGCCTGCCATGACCGGCTGACCGGCGATATAGCCAGGATTCCCGCTATACCGCAGCGAAGAAGCGTTATACTGCAAAAGAAAACAGACTAGCTTGACACGTCTCAAATATTTAGTAAAATAATGTTCTTTGGATGATTTTAACAATTAAGAAGTACCCGATGGCATCAATGGGTGCTGAAACGAAATTTAAACCCAATAGAAATCATTCATAACACATTACATTATAAAAAAGAAATATTTCGCCCTCAGTACTGCGTTCCCGAGGTACTTAGTAAAATTGATGATTTGGTGTAAACGTTTCGCTGTGGAATGGATAGTCCTCTATAGCTGGTTGTGAAATAAAAGTGCCATACAATTCAATGCCACAATACAGTGCCATTTTCGTTTTGCAATACCATAATACTGCCCATTGTTATCTGACGCTTATTCATTGTTAACAATAACATTTGCTTTTTTCCAAATGCATAATCTCCTATTATTATCATCATTTAATCATTATTAAAACTTTGTTTATTTATTTGTTAATATAACCAATCAATATAATGTCAAATTCTAATCTAGCATACATATACATGTCTAAATATCAATTTAAATTTTAAAATACATAAATCTGTACTAAAGTTTAAAACTTAGTATCTTCAATGCTCCATGCGCAAAAGTCCAAAATATAATACCAAAACTCCTATGCCATTTACAACTGCCCATTTCGTGCACAATCAACACACTCAAATACACTCTAGAGCCTATGTAACCCAACCTGATAGAAGACCGTTTGGAAGGTCTGCGACAGTGGAAGGCTGTTGATCAGGACGTCCTCGAAGGTGAAGGTCACGCCGACGAAGCTGATCCCCTCTGTACCGTTGTATCCTATCAAATACTTGACCTGTGCAAGTGAAACCAACCAGGTAATGATACAACCAGGTAATGATACAACCAGGTAATGATTTAGCATTTAGCTGTGATTGTCACATCGTCAATATATAAAAGATATCACACACTGAAAGATTTTTTAACCGAAAAGTTGTGAAACTAACATTTGTAAACAAAATTTGTAATAATTCATTTTTAAACCAAAGATTTTTTTGTAAAAGAAACAGAATAGTCAAATAAAGCGTAGAACTTGGCATCAATAAAATCAATAAGACAAAAATGACATGGAAAACTTGAATATGAGGTGGATGCGGTAGGTCAAGTAAGATGGATGGATGAGTAGTATCCAAGACTGTAAATGGTCTATGAGTGCATAAGCAGAGAATGCAATCACACAATTGCTGCATAAGCAGAGAATGCGTGTATACATATATACATGGTATAATCAAAGAAAAAAAGTAGAGTAGATTTACAGAAAAAAGCAAAAATTCTTAAAAACGTCAATACTACTCAGGTCACACTCTAGCTCTTACTAAAGAGTTCATGAATAAGTCGAACTTGAAAAAGTTGGATGCCAGAGACCTGCCACGCGGCGGAACATAAAAAGAACAATACACACCCCGACGACGGCGTTGGTGCAGGTGGTGCCCGCGTCGCTGGGGGGTCCGTGGGGGGGGGAGCACGGCTGACTGACCCCCCCAACAATACAGAGGTCGTTGTGTAGTGGAACCACTGTAATGAGCTGTGAGCTGTTAACCAGGGGAGGCACCGCTGCAACACAAAACAAGGAAGCATAACTAAACGTTAACTATATAAAACATGCTACAGAATAAACGTAGAGCTGTAGGCTGAATTTCAGTTTGGGGGGGTTTGACTTTCGGCTCGTCGGCTAAATTGCGCTTGTTACCGGTAGGCATATAGCAACAAAGCTACGCTATTTAAAAACTTGAAGTATCAAATATACCGCTTTTGAACATTGTACAAAGAATACCACAATTTGAATACTGAATAATGCGCACATGAATTATACGTCTATTTGTATACTGAATAATGTCTAATTATGCCTGCTGCAGTTATAGAGGCAACCTTTCTAATGGCAAATGCAATAGATACAGAGGAGTTGCTTACAGGATGCGTTGTTCTCTGTGAAAAATATCCCGGGACTCTGAAATGGAAACAGTTTTTTCTGCACTTTGCGTATGACACGGTGGTCTGAATATGAACACAAATGTCATCTAATATTAACAGATGCTATGCGCTTGGTGGCTTCAAGCAACTTCCATCGGAAAAAACAAACAATTTAACTCAGCATACATTTTTAGCGAGCAGCATGATTAAATGCATCAAATTCTCTGACAAAACCAACTTTCTAAAATTCTCCCAGCGTGTTTATTGACTTAGGCCCGGTTTCAGGACGCACTGCTATCTCTATGAGCTAGAGACATCCGATTAGAGTCGCTCAAACTATCCAAACTTTAATTGGATGGCTCGTGCTCGTAGAGATAACGTCGCGTTCAAAACCCAGCCTTTAGTGCAGCTATATCAACGAACGAAACGCGAGCAAACAACAACACTGGGCAAAATCACAGTTTTTATCAAGCAAAATTGCCAAATGCCTAACAGCACAAATGCCATCTGATTACCCAGCAAATGTGCAAAGTGCGCAGTGCACACTGGATAAAGAGCAGAGTGCATACCGACACGACTTTGAAGCCCTCATAATACAGTGCGGTGCCGAGCCACGGGTTGTCCGTGCAGTTGCGCAGCGCGCGCGGCTGGTTGCACTCCAGGGTCTGGCCGTAAAGGTAGGCTGGACCGGCAAGAAAAAATTGATGTGGAGTTATGGATCATTAAAAAAATAATAATAATCTGTGCAAATCAAATTCTTACAGGCAGCGCTTGCTAAATAACTAAAAGTTGAAAAATTACTCTGTTGCAGAAATCATCGCCAAGATATACATGTGTATATAGATAATTTTTTCAGCCAGTGCATGCCATAAAGTTGACAAAAAACCACGGTGCAGTCGCAAGTAAGACATTCTAAGGTAGGATAATTTTCACGCAATCTGTGATTGACGCACAAGGGGACAATTCACCAATCATCGAGCATCTTGCATAATAAATAATTCAAACTTGACAAAATATTCAAATAGCTTTCAATATACAGCTCCAGCTCAAATTATATGCGCAGGCTAAAAAATTAGCTGTAAGCCAAATCCATTGGATGCGGGTAGAGCTGTGTTACGGTCCCTAGACACGTACGACAGACCTGCTGGGTTAGCTCCAGCACAGAGGCCGTTGAGAGGTGCCGGCAGGGAGAGATAGGAGACCACTGAGGTCCCAGCGTAAACCGTCAGTATAGGGTCCCCACTCTGTGGCACAGCGACAATATATATTTAGCACCAGTTTCGTTGTTGCCAATAGACAGCTTTAGAGGCGCCTTCCACCAAGAGTCAATTACTGAGATTTTCATCAACTACTCTAATATGTAGTTTTGGATTGCAAGCTGTTTGACAGAAGGGCATGCAAGGTGTTTGACAGAAGAGCATGCAAGGTGTTTGACAGAAGGGCGTGCAAGGTGTTTGACAGAAGGGCATGCAAGGTGTTTGACAGAAGGGCATGCAAGGTGTTTGACAGAAGGGCAGCAAACTGCAGCGATCGTATGACGATGGTTCCATTTCAATCGTTTTGTATTGTAAATGTTATTGTGTGAAACCATAAATCATAGATACAGAGTAAGTCGAAGAAAAATAATCCCCTAGCAAAATCGGGACAACTCGGTCAAAAGTAAATATTTTTGTTTCAAATTTGCAGTGATTGTAGCTGCAATAATTTACAACAGAATCGCCAAATACCATTTAAAAATATATTTTAGTCTAAAAGTTATAAATTTTTGAGCAAAAAGTTCAAAAAATTGAATTAACGAGCCTAATTCAGTAAAAAAAATTTTATGAATGCATAAAAATTTAGTTCATGAAAAAGTTTTTGTCCTAAATTTCATGCTAACTAATCCTTGTGCTCGTGCTAAAATGCATATTCATAACGTCATGTGCCTAAGAGATCGATGGCCTAGTAGAACATGTTCACGTGCTGCACCTCACTGCGGCTCAGGCGCCGGAAGCTTGGTTTCGTTAACGCAGCAAGTTGGACATGTTCAAAATAACCAATCTTGTGCAGCAGGAAAAATGGGACTAAAAACATTGTGAGGACAAGGTTTGAAGGCAAAGGCACTTTGAGTAGTCTATTCTTACATGCACCGTGCGCTGAAACAGGTACAGGTCAGCTACAAGCAAAATAATCAGCTAAAGCCAGCTTTAAAGCGTTGGATAACTTGATTTTAACAACTTTTTTCTAAATCAGTCAAAACTTTTGAACTAAAACATATTTTCACATGAAATTTGGTGGTCTGGTTGCAAATTATCTCCTTTCCGATCCCTTCTAATATGAAATAATTGCTTAATTTTTGACTGAGTTATCACGATATCGCTACGGGATTACATTTTTTTGACTCACTCTGTATTCTGTTATTCATCACACAATTTTTACATTTGCTATTCTTACATGCCCAATCTGCGTTATTGGTGAATCCAGCTGCCAGCGACGCTTCACAAATTAAGCAGAATAAGAAAAGCACCAGATTTGTTTCGTGAAGGATGTACTGTACAGCGCCATCGAGATGATTTACGATAAGTCAAGACACTGGGAATAAAAAAAAAGAAATCATAAATGTCATTGGATCCAGCTCTAGACATTTTTATATCTAATTTTTTGATATATATATCCCCCCAAGATAGCCATCTTGCAATTTAAATACCAATTTTGTACCAACCTTATAGAAAGTCCCGGTAAGGCTGGCAGGATTGACATAGGGGCTGGCTCTGGATGCAGTCTGGGCTGAGAAGGGTGCGGCGTAGCGCGACACCAGGGTGTTAAACTCCGCTGAGCTGTTGATGGCAGTGGGGCGCGTGTACGTGTTGGCACTCGCGGCTGAAATAAAGAATTACTGAATGAAATTATGCCTCACAGATTGTGCCGTGAAAAAAATCCAAAAAATTTTCTTAGCAAGACATCTACTTTATGGCAGCGGGGGATGTGATCTCACATCCCCCACTGTTACTGTATCAGGCCTGTAGAGTGGAAGCTAAATTAAATTTTAAAGACCCTTAGTGGCGTTTTGAGCGAGCAAAGTGTCATCATCACATCAAAGTAGCTAGGTATCATCCGCAGTGCATGAGGAAGTGCCTACTGCCTTAATACACTTTCCTAATCTTCCCTTGTCACAAGCCCTGGCACTCATTTATGCCTGAGTCGAACGAGACACTGTACGTGAATGATTTGCTTAACACCACTACTTAGCAGCCGCCGGGTCTTGAACACGCGATCGCATGCATGACGGACTGGCGCCTTCGCTGACTGAGCAAACCACACCGGACTGCTTACAATAACCGCCTGTGCGTTAATCTTCTTCTTCTTTGTGCATTAGATTTATTAGACTCACGGCTGGTGAGGTTGAAGCAGAACTGTCCCGTCGCGCTGTCAATGCTGCCGACATAGCCGGAGTTGTTGAAATGTATCACCTTGGGCCCGAGGCAAACTTGCTGTGCAGTTCTTCTGCTCACATAAACGCAAACATTAAAGCAAACATACATGAACATAGACATACATAAAACCATATAAACATAAACATACATAAAAATTAACAAACGTAAAGATATATAAATAGAAACATATATAAACAGAAAGATTTGAAGGCATGTACATAAGCTTATTGTCAATCATCTCGGATATGCACAGACTCTATATTGGTATTAATCCCATTGGCATCCATTTTGTATTCAATGGAGCACCAAATAGTATGCAGCTGAAACAGATTTTAGATATAAATCATATACTTACATCATAGATGCACTAAGCCCTTATATTAATTACATAAACTGCATAGTTAGCATATAAAAAGCGCCGGTCACTCACGGGACATAGTTGTCCACACACATGTAGAAGGCACTGCGGTCAGCAGAGGTGCAGTAGGGGTCACAGCAGCAGTTGATATCACACTCCTCCACACGCAGATTGCACAAGCACTGCGACTGACCTGCATATCACCAATAATACGTTAGCAAAATCTCGATCTAAGTAGTAAATGACCTGTATATTTGCTACCAACGAAATAATTATCGATAATTATCACTTAAAACAGCCCGGAATTTTAGAAATTACCTACACTTCATGTATCTGAACATTGAAAAGTAATAAATAATGGATCATATAAGACACGTGAAAAATGTGTGCGTGAAGTATATGATCCATTACTATTTCCATTGTTTTGGAGTTAAATTCAACAATTTAATTGTTTCTCCATGCGTTTCGTAGAGATCGTCCTAAATAATATAATCTATTCACCTACTTATATTAGCCTACCTGTAGACATAAACCATTCAGTAGTTTTACGTCATTTTTTGTCAACCGATACTTTAATTTCATGCCCTAAAAGTTGAAGTCGCCGGCGATCCTTTACCGTTTGCCCCAATGGTAACTTTCCTATCTCCGACAACAGGTAGCTAGCTACCTGTGTTCGAG
>JAQIWG010008583.1:0-11310 GCA_034695025.1 Chamaedrilus cognettii | reverse complement strand
AAGGAAATATATTTACTTTTGGCCGAGTTATCGCGAATTCGCTAGGGGGTTGTTTTTTTATGCCCCACTCTGTATGTGGGCCAAATTGTAAGTGTTTATCTAAAAATTGAATTTGTAGCGTCAAAATTTTGAACCCCTCCGAAAAATGCCGAATTTTCACACAAACGTCTTCCTGCGAGCATTAAGCGATATCTCTCTGGTATTCGGCACGTAGTTTAGAGTTTAAAAGGCAACTCCTAAGTATAAACACAACTGTTGCAAGTCAATATCTTTGTTTTATTTAGCACAGTTAATTAATCCGGGTTGTAGGTAGGAAGGTAGCAGTTAGGTAGAAACTCAGTAATAGAATCAGTAATAAGCTTGTCTTACTCATGAATCAGTAATATCTTAGTCTCACTGTTTCACGCAAGCAGCAAGTTGATTTGATTCCGACCAGGTTTTAATTTCGCAGGCTTTGTATTTTCTAATATTTGCATGCCTCTAGGCTATAATTATGTCATACAAAGACAGTTAAAGTTGATTTTTGTTTCAACTGCAATCAATTTTGCGGTGTGGAATCGATAAACAGTTTGTAACGAATAACTTATTTTTTCCTTAATTTGTTCCTTTGCTATACTCCTACCTAGTCTCTTTGCTATTACACTATAAGTCTATAACTGTACTTTTCATTAAACTAGCCTAAGTTCTAACCTGTGACTCATGTAGAACAGTCATATTTCAGAAAGGTCAAAAATTTTCCTAGACGACTTGCATATAAATGACTTCGTACATAAGTAAACGATGTGCTCAGAATGAGAAATTTTTGGGTCGGTCCGTAACATTGGCAGTTAAAAGATTCATACTTGAGGCAAGTTTATGAAACTTGGCAGGTAGAATTTCGTTATAAATATCTACATGGCCATACAAATTATTTGAACCTGCGTGCAGGTTAAGTGGGTCACTTTGTACTTCAAAATCGTTCACGACCTATCTGGTCACTTTATATTTGTTCATTATTATATTTAGCTCATTTAATTAATTGCATAAATTTGCTAATTCGTACCACAAAACTACACCCAGCTCGATTCTAGCATAAGGGCACAGTGTCGTCAAAGTTCCCTATGTTAAATTAAGCTGCTTCACGCAGCTTAATTTAGTTCAGTAATTCAGAAAAGTTCAGTTTTCAACGTGTAATAATTTTATTTCCGGCGGAAATCAAATCTGAGATGCTGCTCGTGCGCCACTTTTGCATATTTCATTTTATTTTATTCTGTATCAAAAATGTACAGCACAGTAAATTTACAATGCGTGTACGATACAAAAACGGTTAAAACCAAAGGTATATATATAGCACCTGAGAATATCTTGCTACCTTATAAGTCTAGTAGCGAGATATGGCCATACATGCATGGTATTCAAGGGTACGCTACTGGTGATCTTGCAATAAGCTCATAGCCCTTGCCATTTGGCAGCGCTCGCCAGGAAGGCGCTGTAGTCAAAACAAGGTTGAATAATGATGCATGCTACGTGAGAACTCGATCAATAGTGCAGCTTGTATAATGTATCGGCCTACTAAGTTGCGCCGTCGGTTAAGCACGGCGATCCTGGGTGGCTTCCACCAGGATGGATGCCGTTAGCGTTCTCCCTACCTAAAATGTCATTTTTCAATAGTAGTGAAGGGACTAATTGATCCCATGGTCTTTATTTTCCAGCTTTTAGATATTTTTCCATCATAAACAATGAAATCGCATAACAACCATGACCGCGTTCAAGGAACTTCAGGTGAAAGAACTCTTCGTCTTATTTTGAGGAAGATAAGTGAATTATTGTCAAGTCGCCCTGCCTTTAAATCGCTGTCAAGCCGTAGGCTCTAGGTGTATTGATGACGTTCTGTGGCCTAAACTGAAGTCAATATTTTTTGCAGCGGATTGTGTGTACACATGGGCGCTGACCGCTGACAGACAGGGCGCAGTGAGGGGGCAGGTTCAGGTCGGCAAGCCAGGCTCCTTCTCGGCCCAGCGCTGTCAGAACTCATGCATTGACAAGATAAACTGCAGCAGCATTGACTTTGACAAGAAGACGAAGACTTGCTGGGTGTCCACGGCTGTCAGTCCAAAAACACTCCCGAATGATGAAATTGATCACTACGACCTCACCAGGGACTGCAAAGGCATGTGGAATGCTGTTTTGAAATTTTTGGCATACTGTGCAACAAGAATCATCAGGATGACATCGGGCTAGGGCCCATCGCTCCCCCGGCCGGGGGGCCCATGCATTTGGCGGAGCCCACTGAGGGTAAAGCATCTAATTTGGCACAGTAACTTGATCGAAAACGATAATCATATTGTTACCTTTAGTCACGATTCTGGAGACCCGATCTGTTTTGATGAAGTAACCTTTAGGAAAAGTTTTGTCCTTCCCTTCCGCTCGCGAGTTTCTTTTGAGTAGGATAAATGCTTTCATGGGGGCCCCAGAATGGTTTCAGGACGTGAGTAGCGTAGCGGGGCCAGCGTACCGTAGCTCTTGTGTCCCCTGCTTTAGGCATTAGATTGGCTCAAGGCTTATACATAAATATTAATAATCAGGGAAAATTCTTTAATGCCTTCATAACTTTTCAGCGGATTACTTTGAACTCAAGTTAATTTCTAAATATTCAACTAATATTTTTTTACACCCTGTCCCGATGAAAGTTATACCACTTTAAACTTGTCATAACAAGGTCAAAAGTTATTGGATTGGTCAGAAATTTTACAAACAACAAGTGTAGCCATGTCTACACGAACCTGGAAATTTGTAGAGAAGTATGAGTAATTCCGACACAATTATGGCTGTTCCAAAAAAAGTAAAGACAAAAAAGTTTCCAGCGTCGGTGGCTGCGTTTTGTGTGCCTACTATCAAGTTACAAACAAGCAGTCCAGAAATTTAGTCACAGCTGATGTTCATAGTGGCGTCCTTGTTCGTGTACACATGATAGAAGACGAGGACCCCACTATTTGATTGCTTGATTTATGATTTTGCGATCAAACAGCTGACACTTTTCAAGCAGACGAGTCGTCGGGTGATTAACGTCACGCGGGCCAGTATGACAAACACGCTTCTCCAGCAGAGGTGTAGACTCTGCACTCCATAGTCTGAGGATCACGCGGATAGAACCATATCTTCCGTCATATGTACGCGAACAAGGAGGGCACTATGAACATTGAGCATCAGCTGTACTAAATTTCTGAACTGCTTGTTTTTAACTTGACAGTAGGCACACAAAACTCAGCAACTAATGTTGGAAACATTTTTTTGGGTACTTTTTTTAAATAGCCATAATTGTGTCAAAATTAGTCGTATTTCTCTACAAATTTCCAAATTGGTGTAGATATGGCTGCAGTTGTTGCATGTAAAATTTCAGACCAACCTTTCAGACCGAGTTATGACACGTTTAAATTGATATAATTTTCATCGGGACAGGGTGTAGATATCCTGCCTGCAGCATTGACTTAGAAAATCTGATTTTATGTAGTGGTTTTATTTAGCTCATTGTCTGTAGCCCAGCATAGACTACATCTCTGCTCGATTTTGACTGAGTTTATTGGTGGCAAATGAGTAGTATTCTTCTTAAGACTGTTGAATCTCAATGTACTCTTGTTTGGCAAGTATATTATGTACAAGAACTGACCAGACTAAATTTATTTTGCTAACAACACGCGGGAGGTGAAATTGATGCTCTTGCAGCCCCGCGTGGCCCGCCAGAGTTAGTCTGGAAGCAGTTCCCCGGTCTTTACAAGGACTTTGGAGAGTGGATTAACGTGGACGCCCTGTGGAAGTGTCAGGACAACTGCACAGCACTAGAAAGGTGCGGAAACGTGCAGTGGCATCCAAAGAGTAGCCAGTGTCTTATCGGCACTTCTTCCACTCCGCTGTTTGAGGCCAATGACGACATCAGTCCGGGTCATGACTACGAGTTCTATGGGCTGTCTAGGATCTATCCTCAGAGCTCTGGTGAGGATGTTTTGTCTTGTCAGTGTATAGGCTAGAAATACACTACTGATGCACCTACTTTATAGTCATTTATGTAACTCTATTCTTGTGAAATAATTCTTCCCATTCCTTTTAAAAGTAAAGTTCATGAAGCGTTGTTATTGATTCTCCAATCCCGTTTATTGTTTATTACGCGGTTGCTATGCAGTCAACAGGTACTTCAACTATTTATGGCCACAGCCTAAGGATTCTTGGCTGGATTTTAATCCAAACCATTTAATGCGCGGACGCGTCTATAAACCTAAACGGTGTAGGCCTGCTATTGGAACGAAACAAGTACCAAGTTCAAGGATCCAGTGACATCCACTGTTCCGGTTTATATAATGAGACAGTTGAGATAAGCTGATAATTAGTTTGTTTGCATACTCTTTATATAGTTGTTTGCATACTGTTTATTTATTCTGAGGAAGCACAATTTTTTATGTGGAACAACGATGAAGCAATAAGTATTATAAAATTTTAGCTACTGAGCTATATTATATAGTAGAAGATATTTTTTTCATATTTCCCGCAATTTTGAGTGTTTCTGTCGAGATTGAAGCTAATAATTATGGGCTGCATCAATTGCAAATTGCTGTCGGTTAACATTCTTGATGACGTGTACTCTATTATGTTGCAAGATGTACAGCGTGAGAAATTAAACAGTACTCTGTTTAGTTATTCATGCATGACTATTACAATTAGTGTTCGGAGATGACAAAATTTTGCTCACATGTAAGTCATCAGCATTTTTGCACAATTTGGTAGACTTCTGTTAGGATGTTTGCAAATTATGAGCCTTTGAAGCTGACTTGTGTGATAGTTTGGTGCAAATTAGAGGCAGTCTGACTTTTTCATGTTGAAATAAATACCTTACAGTTACTCTCCAAGATGCCAACAATGTGCTCACATAACTAGCCATCTATTGCCAACATCTCCGGCAATTTTAATATAATTCTGTAGTGTAGTTTCAAAGTTACAAGCTATTTAAATTGACTTGTCTATGACTTCATAGTTGCTCAATTGATGCTCTTTTATGGCTTTATTGATTGAAGAAGTAAAATTCTTACATTTTTATATAAATTGTTTTTTGAAATGCATTCATATATACAGTTAGTTGAACAACCGTAAATTGCTCGAAAATGTATTGTATGTCAAGCACTAGTAGTGATTAACAGTCCACAGCAGAGCATCACTATAGTATTTGCACGCAAATCACGAAGTGGTCAATTTCAAGGATCATGGATCATAACGTTTAAATGCGTATAATCGGCCATCTAACTGTCTTAGTCTACCGCATTATTTATGAGGTATGTCTAATGCTATTTATGTTTCTATGCGCGCACAGGTTCTAGCAGTAGGATTGTTCTGCGCAAGAAGGCTATTGCTAAGAAGATGGAGAAAAGTACGTCTTGAACTCTCGGTTTGCTAAATAGTTAAACTACAGTGAAAGTGGAAAACTAGTAAAATTTGTGTTGCTAGGAATGGCTAACACTTTCACGCGCCACTTTTAAGCGAAGCATTGTGGCCGAGTTGTCTAAGTCGCGGACTACGGATTGCGAGTGTGGCAGAGAGTCGGTTTGAACCTGGCCACGGCAAAAGATTTCGAGCCACTTCGTGCACCCTTGGCAAAGGTGCTTAATTTCGTCAGCCCTGCAAATAATCATCCATTAGGGTGGTGTGCAGTAGAGAAGTTGAAGTTGAGGTGAACTTGCAATTGAATGCCACAGATTCAGCATGGTGGTTGTCGATTTTCCTCTCGGATGAAATTATATTCTCTTGACAAGCCGTTTAATGCTATTCGCTTAGCTTACTCTTAGCCACATCAGCTATTGCTTCTTCTTCTTCTCACTCTATGCTATTCTTTTTCTCATCCAACTCTCTTCGACTTCTATTTCCATCGACTCTTATTCTACAACTCATGCACCTATGAATACTGGGTCATGTAAAGTAGACAAGCACTTTATCTCAGTTGAATTCTGCTGCTCATGAAAACGCGTAAATACAATCTGCGCGGTTTAGCTTCATACAACCCACTCTCACAGATTTTATTTTCGCATTTGCCAAGCAGGTAGATTCTGATCGGCTCCAGTGCTTGCCTACGTTTCACGCCTCTGCAGTTCCTCAAGGCTCTATTCTAAAACCAATTCTCTTCTGCCTTTATACTACTCCGCTCAGTCGTATGCCATTTATCATACTATTTCTATGCTGACGATACTCAACTCTTTATTTCTTTCAAAAGCTCACGAGCCACAAATAGCTTTGCCACTCTTTTACCTGACCTTGATTCTGTTCATACCTAGATATCTCAAAACCACATATCTGTTAATCCTGAGCTAAACTGAATATCTTATCATTGGTACTCCGCAACAAGTTGCCAACAGCGCACTAAACTCACTGCAACTTCTGTTCTCTTTTGTGGCACCCAACTAATTCCAAGAGACTCAACTCTTAGGTTTTGTTTTCGACAAGGACCTTTGCTTTTGAATGTAGGAGATGGAAACTAAGCGTTGCTTGCATGCAACAAGCGACGCCGCGACTGGTATAAAAGGTTGAGTCTAATAGGGAGAGGAACTCAAGCACTTCACTTCACTTCACCCCAGCAGGTCGGGGAACAAAGAATAGACTTGCAGCCCAGAGCTCCCCGGGCGAGTCGTAAAAGGCGACTAAAGAAGGGGGAGCGGTTCTGTGGTGGCCCTCTTATACAGAACCGGACCGTTGTAGTCTTCGTTACTACACACGGTCCTTAAAATTCAAACCCTACCTACCTGAGAGGAACTCAACCTGATCTATCCTAACCTACTGAATTGCAACTACTAAAACTAAGGACCTAACTACACGACGCTATACCTGATACCTATTGATTACTGTTTGAAAACTTATAAAGAGAAATCTTAAATTGTAACTGGGTGTTGTGACTCGATTGCTTCTCGCATTCGTAAATGGATCAATCAAACCTATAAATAACATTATCCTACATAAACATCTAATTTTCTCAGTATTTTGCAAAATATTTTACAATAAATTAGGCCTGTGTCAGCGGCGCCAGGTGGGCTTACGTTAATCGCTTGACACAAATTCTGTCATTATCATTGCTAATTCCCTCGTTTATTCAAAGCTAGATTACTGCAATTCATATTTTATGGTCTCCTGCTTTGTCGCTTCAAAAGTTCTTAACATAGGTTTCAAAAACTTCATGAGGCACAGCTGAAAAAAACTGTAGATAAAGTGAAATCGAGAAACAACCTGGTAGGAAAACTAGCCAGCATCACATGGAGAGCGAGTTTCAACACACTACGTATCTTGTCTTTTAGCCTCTGCTATTCAGTCGCGGAGTACTGCTCGCCAGTCTATGCTCGGTCCGCTTACATCGGCAAGGTGGACAGTCAGCTCAATTCAACCATGAGAATAATTTCTGGGACCATCCGGCCCCCTCCTACACCGTGGCTGCCGGTGATGTGCAACGAGCGCCGCCCTGCCTTTGCCGTGACGAGCAGACAATCAACATTCTGTGCAAGATAAAGAGCTGCAGAGCACTCCCACTAGCGCAAGAGCTCTTTTAGCCTCCAGCCAAACGCCTGCTATCACGTCATTTTGTGTGGGAGGTGGATGAAGTCACACCCAGTCGGTGGTGAAGAGATGGCGGGAACAATGGAGGATGGAGTCCATCATCAACAAGCTTCTGATTGACGACCCAACTCAGCAAGTACATGTACCTGGCACCGCTCTGTCGAGGAAAAACTGGTGGCAGCTCAACCTTTTCAGAACTGGGTAGGGAAAATCTAGGGTGCTTGAACATTTGAGAGAGGCCAACGCGGACAATCTATGTGACTGCGCGCTGGTTCAATCGATGCTACATATAGTCGATGAATGTGATCCGACTACGTTCGCTTGATGCCTCGGAGGCCTTCACCGCGCTACAAAAATGCTGAGGACTGGCTAAACAACAACGGCATACGCTAGATAGCCTAACCTAGGGCTGTGATTTTCCAGATGTATCGTAAGTCTGAGAAATTAATATCTAATCAGCTACCGCTGTCCGGACCCAGGTCGCCTGGATCAAAATGAAGAGGATTGAATGACATTTGTGATGAATATAAATGCCGAATAAAACTGATTTGCTTGTTAATGTACTGTAGAACATGAAATTTTAGCTGCATGTTATTTTGACGGTTTGCATCTCTGAAATTTAGTTGCACTTAATTTTTGCATTTTTGAGGATTATTCATTATATAAAGCTTCCGCAGCTTTATTTTGGCGCCTGTAATTTTAAACTTTTTTGCCGATTCGCGAAATTCGCCAAAATTGCATGCACGTGAAAATTTCACATTTTACAGTAAATGCAGCTCAGTCAAATTCATGCACTTTGCTTAATTGTAATGGCTTAATTACACGGTGTCTCAAATAAAATGACTCCAAATAATTTCTTCGATAACTACACCGTGAGTCCAAAAAAACTTGGCAGCAAAACTTCACTGTAGCCCAGTCAAATATTAACCGATAAAAAAAATCCACTGCTATTAGGGCAACTCAATTTGCAAGAATTTTTTTTTCCAAACACCCTGATGAGAAAAGTCCCATCAAATGTTTACAGTGTTTGCCTTTAACTCATCACCAGAACAAAATTCGTTGTCACGTCTCACCGTCAAAATTCGTTGTCTAACCTAACCTCTGGCTCAGTAATCCAGCGGATTTGGAGCCTGTCCTAAGTCCGGAGAAATAGGGAGGGTTGGCGACAGAAAGGGCATCTGGCCATGAAATTGCTCCAGCACCATGATGAGACGATCACAAAGAAAGACAATCCTGCCACGTGCTTCGCGAGCGCGTGGGCTTCGAAACAGGGGCGCGCCGAACCGGCGCAATGCTGGCCGGCGGTGAAAAATTAGCTACAGCAGAAGGAATTGATGAGGTTGTTGGGGAGATGAAAGGACAAGGGAAAGGCGAGATTCTGGGTGGGAGAAATAAATTTGAGGATTGGCACGGTAAATGTAGGTTCGATGGCAAAACGGAGTGCGGAAGTGGCCATGATGATGAAGGACAGGAAACTGGACGTGTGTTGTTTTCAGGAGACAATATTTAACGAGGAGGGAGCCCAAGAACGTATGGAAGGTATATACTAAATGTAGCATATTGTAGCAGTACAGGTTACGTGCAGCTCTGTTGCTTGTATGCATCAACTTATTCACGCACAGTGTGGTTGTACCAGTTGTATAATTTTACCTTAAGATGATTTCTTTTAATTTTATCGATTTTTTTCTGTCTTCTGATGAATAAACAAAAAACTAACTAACCTCCTTTTATCGTGTAATCTGTTAATGTCCATGTATTCACACAGGTTTGCACGTTTTGCCCGCCCTGATCAGGACTGCTGGAGCTGGATTTTTACGACTAGATGCCCTTCCTGATGCCAACTAAATAAATAATTATCTGGCACGGGGTAAGCAGCTAGCGACATTTGTGTGTTTAACAGCCTTGCTGAAGGGCCTGTAATGCCACGATTTCATAGTTGCCGGGGCGGGGACTTGAACCCTGGCCCTCTGGACTCGAAGCCCGACGCCTTTACCACTACACCACAGCGCGTCGCTGTGGTGTACTGGTATATATGTATAGTGGAATATATGTGTGTTTATTCTGTCCAATAAACAGACATACATGCATATTGTAGACTGGAACCAATCTAGACAGCAAGGGGTGTCTCTTTGAAACTGAAAGTAAAATTCTAAAAAATACGCATGCAAAGTTCATTGGTATATGGATTATGGAAGTGTGCCATGGCCAGCAAAGGTGGAGGATCTTCAGAGATTAGAGGGCAGAGAGAATGATGGTGAGATGGATGTGTGGAGTGTCATTGAAGGACACGGCGCGAAGGGAAGATTTGAGAAAACGGTTATGTGTCGTATGTATAACGAAAATGATGAAGGAATGGAGACTGAGGTGGTTTGGACATGTGGAACGCATGAATGAGGAAGATTTGGGTATCCGGATGTCGATATTAAGGTAGAAGGGATCGTTGAAAATGGAAAGGGGAAAGGGAAGAAAACATGAAAGGAGGCGGTAGAGGGCATTATGAAGGAGCGAGGAATGAATAGAGAGATGGCAAAGAATCGAGAGTTATGGGGGAGTCTCATCGTGGGAAACATCCAACCTGTGCAGGCTCTGCTAGCACAGAAAACTGGACATAAAACATAATGATGAATGATGATGATGATGTCAAAAGTATTGTTGAAGAAAGGCAGATTGCAGCTGACACTCTGCAATGCTCTTAAACTTTAGTCAGTTCAGAAGTTCAGTCAGTGCACGTGTGATGTCGGTAAGCGTATCAAAGTTGGTCTGTATCGCCCACATATCTGTTCCTTCTGGGCTCCCTGGAGTCAAACACATTGAACTTGGCACTGAGGTGTTTTTCCCATCTCAGCAGTCGTTGTCAGTCATGCAACTGATATTCATGAAATCACACACACAGACACACTCGCGTTTTGTGTCCGCATTCCCGATTTACGCAGGGGTAGGCCATTTGCAGCCATGCACACCCGACGTCTGCTTTATCCTATCCGTCGCATCCTCACGTCGTAATTTTCTAGCTTTCATATTCTTCTCTGTCAGGCTTTTCCACGTCGTTTCCGGTCTCCCTATACGTCTCTTCCCAGCTACCTCATAATCTATACACTTCTGCACCCAATCATCCGGTTCCTTTCTCAAAACATGCCCCAGCCATCTCAGTCGGTTTCTCCTTACCATCTCCCCCTCTGCCTCCAACCCCATTCCAGCTCTCAGATCGGCACTATGCTTTCTCTCTTTCAATGACATTCCACTCATCCACCTCACCATTCACATCTCTGTCCGCTCAAATCGGGTCTGTACTATACTGTAACTTACAACACTTTGGGGATGGCATGGAACATGCCTTTATGAACACCAATTTGTCTGGAACGGCGGATCATCGTCTTCGCCGCGATGTAGACGTCGATTCACATCTGTTTCGCTAGCTAAGTTTTAAGGTTTCTGGGTATGAAATGCAAGGAGGAAGGTGTAGCTACGATATGACTTGAAATATTTGTTATCGTAAGGGGTGAGCCTTATGTAAAAGTTAGCATAAGGAGAGTTTGACTGGTAGTGTATAGGCCTATACTATAATGATTTGCTGCCAGAAATAAAGTTCAGTCCAGCCAGTGGCGTAGCTAAGGGGGGGCGAGGGGGGCGGACCGCCCCGGGTGACAGAATATGGAGGGTGACACTATGTCACCTTCAACAAAATTTTTCAGCCAGGCTAAGGTGCGAAAATAGTCTGAAAATAGAATTGTGAAAAAAACCCAACCAACACAG
>JAQIWG010008582.1:0-11311 GCA_034695025.1 Chamaedrilus cognettii | reverse complement strand
GGGGGTAGATGGACGGGGGGTGAGGGGTGAACTAGCCTCCTCGGATCTATCTCTCAATAATTGATCATCTCGGACGCTCAGCGGATGGACTTCAGTTATAGCTTTGAGCGCGAGCTAACGTATGGGCTATACGGCTGCCAAACACCATATCGCACGCAATATATGTCCTTTCATATACTATAGGCCTGCACCATACATTCTCGTGTACTTTTCCTTTCCTTCATTATGCTGTGCATTATCATATGCCATGCATATCATGCGTTAATATACATCATCATCAATATAACGGTGTTCAAAGGAAGAATTTTCGTATATTATCATTTCATCATGTTGAATATAAAATGCGTTACGACTTTCATATTTGCAACAGACTAGTGCGAACAAAACAGCTATGTCGAATTTCTCATTGTATGACCTGAAAAACATTGTTTTCAAACACTTGTGGTTATTATTTTACAAATACATAATCAATGTCTAACTTTGAATTGAACATTCTAGATTCGGACAAGAAAAAAAATGCTGTTTGGCTGATATGCGTCTCGCTGACTAGTGGTCAAAGTTTAGAAATTTGGAAATGCTCTCCTGAACAATTTTGATTTCAAAAACTGTGTGGACGTGGCTGACATGGCATGGCTGTTTTATGTCTTGGGAAGACGGCATGCATGACCGCTCCAGTGTAATGTGAGTGAAAACTGTGTCAAAAATACTTTTGGAAATTTGGTTTTTTCGGGGGTGGGGCGGCTGGAAGCCCAAGAAGCCTCGCAGTTTTTAGCACCCTGGGCAGCGTCATCGCACGGTCTCACCTTTTGTAGATTTTGGGAAACTCGGTCAAAAGTATCCCTAGATTGCATTTATTGGCAACAATATCTCCCGCTTCTATTATAAATTGCGCGGTTATGATAAAAAATATCCCAAGAAATCTGGGGATTGTGCTAAAATCCGATCTCTCGATCAGTGAAATATTCCAAGATCTTGTGATATATCTCAATCAGTGTCATTTTTCAAATTATATATCCAAATACCAAATACAATTATATATCCAAATACCCGTCATGCAACGCCGGGGGCCTCTGTGTGTGCAGCCGGTTCTAGTAATTACTAGGCATCGAGTATCTTCTTGTTATCATTTCATCAAATCAACGTGTGTATCCTCTCAGTACGTGGTACAGTGTGCAGTGTACAGTGTACAATCGAATAGGGTCGTTATGGTTTCATCGTGACACCACTAGATCCGTTGGGTTGACGTGGTCGCAGCGACCCGCTTTTGAGAATAGCGTATTTTTTACTATTTCAACTTTTAGACAGCATGAACTTGATTGATGAGTCTTGATTCATTTGAATAAATAACTATGGTAGGAATGATCATAAAAGAAATCGACGAGAAGCTATTTTTCGACGTTTGACTTTTTATTTTGGTTTTAGGCTGTTTGGATTAGTTTATGCTGTGATATGAATAGCTTTTAAATCTCTTAAAAGAGCAGAGAGAACACGCATGCATGCACACAACATCATATACAAAAAAACCTTTAATAAGTAAACATATGCTATAATTATATCAGTATTTTTTTTCCATACAAATATTATTATGTCAATTTCTCCACGGTATTATAATGCCACAATTAGTTCAGATATATTTATGACACGGGCCACTCAGTCAAATTACTTTAAGGACAAATAGCATTGTAGTATTATTATTAGAATATTAGAGGTTATCTGTTCCAGCTTGAACTGAGTCTTGACGACTTGATAACGAACTGTTGTTCCCTGCACCTGTATTTTTCGGCTAGATGCAATATAAATGACAATATATAATTGACGTTTGGCTAGGAAGTGAAATCGAAAATCGATTGTTGTTCGATGAGAGTGGGCATTCATAAGGTCGAAATTGTTCTCAATTTTTGACCGAAACGAAATAATTTCTTGGCCATTTGTACAATAATAATTGCACTCTGAAATATTGGCAACACTGGTCCAATTCCTCACGTTCACGACCGCGCCCCGCGGGCTCCGCTGAAACGTAATTTCCTTTCTACAGCTGCGTCATCATGACTCAGCATTATTATTTTAAAACCTAGCCCAAAACGGAGTCGAAGGTAATCGTGCGATAATTATTTTCTCACGAGAATTGCCCCAATATCCCCGAAACTTTTCGAATCTCGCACCAGCCCCTAGCTCACACCGGCTCATGCGGACTGTTGTTATTGCTTACTGTGGCTCGCCATTCCGCGCTGCAATTACTCCACTGATGGCTCTGCAGACTAACGACACGATAGTTACGGCGCTAATGCCGTGCTCAATGGCGCAGTATAAGCTGTGTCGGCACCAGGCTTGCAGTTTAGGGGTTGTAGGGGTTTAGGGGTTGTGTAGGGGCCTGTTCTCAAGCCAATCATCCACCCCCCCCCCCCCTAATAATTTGACGACAATCGTAAGGGTACCCGACCCAGTATATGCCATGTCGACACCGAGCATATGTTGTTATGGGTTTAATCTTCTCAAATCTGTTCCAAAGCCCACCCTTCCGCTCCCTCAGAATTTGGCGACTATTGTATTCGAATCATATATGGCTGGGGCATTAAACTCTCCCTCTCCTGCTTTTAGATGCGCTTGCAAGCTTCACAAATTATTTTATGATGGCTTCCTTCCCTTACTCGTGAGTTCTTAGCCCCCTCCCCCACTCACAAATTGAATTGACCCCACAAATTAGATTATCTGGAGACGCCACTGATTGTAAGATACACAGAAGAGGGGATGAACGTTGCAGGCATAAAACCATTCGGCTGGAAAGCCTGCACCCGCTGGGCGAATTGTAAAATATCGGGCTGGAGTGTGAAAACAAATACAGTTTGTATGAAAACTAATCCAATTTGAGTTTTGCACTGACGTTGCACGCAGTAGCTGTTTGACTGCAATAGTCTATAGTTATCCTATCGGCCTACTCTTAAAGTGAACGGAGAAGTGGGTATTTTCACAGTTACCTTAATTTATACATTTTCCGATACTTGGTCTGCTGTTGACGCTTGTTGTTAGAATTGTGACTAAGCTGCATGTATTCGTCGTGAATGGCAGAGGGAATGAACTACTTGAGAAAATCAGATTGTTTTTATTTGTTCGGTCTGTTTTGTTGTATTTAGTTTAAGTATTTAAAGTCTGGTCAAAAATCATCTATGGAAACCATCTTTATGAAGTCAATTATGTTAATGACAATTATGTCTTCAAACAGGTTTGGGCTCAAGGGCGTTTTGCGTCCTTGAACCCTTATGAGGACTGCAGGAGCTGAGTTTTTATGACTGGGTGCCCTTCCTGACGCCAACCAAATAAATAACTATCTGGCACGGGGTTAGCAGCTTGCGACACTTGTGTGTGTAACAACCTTACTGAAGGGCCTGTAACACATGGTTTCATAGTTGCGGGCTCGGGGACTCGAACCCAGGTCTGTGGACTCCTCATCAGACGCCTTAACCACTCACTAAATTTTAAGAAAGATTATGTATTTTAGATTGTATTTGACGATTTTACTGAAATAAAGATTTATTTCTGAAAAGAATATCGCTCGATTGGAGCCTTGCTCAATTGGAAAGATTATTTTATTTCTTGAAAACAAAAATTGTGGAATAGTTTTGAGATAACTGTGTTGGTACGTATGATGTGCCTGCGTTAAAGTATAGTTTTATACATTTTGCCGCTAGCTGATTATAGCAAGTTTAAAATTTATAGCAACCACATAGAACTTGTATCATAGGATATAATATACATGCGTCATATGGATGCTGAAATTGCTTATATATGCTTAGACCTTATGCTGACTGCGGAGACCTTGTCTACTTGTATCTATATAGGCTATTTAAGTTTTCATTTTTTTATAATTGTATGTTGAACTGCCGAAGGTCAATAAAAGCTCTGTATAGTATCAATCGATTGTGTCGAATCATACCCCTGTAGGTCGGGGAACAAAGAATTGATCTACAGCCCAGAGCTGCCCCGGCGAGCCGTAATAGGCGACGTAAGAGGGGGGAGCGGTTCTATGCTTGGTAGAGCCGAAGCCTAGGCACAGAACCGGACTGCAATAGTCTTCCATACTACACACGGTCCTTAAACTCACAGGGGAAGAAGAAGAAGAATTGATTGTGTGGCGTGTTGCAGGCTGTGGCAACAAACCAACTCGTGTTACCAGCAGCTGATGCGGCACTGTCGGTCCGACACTGGTGCCTTGTCAGAGCTGCGTACTCACGCGAGCCGGTACGCAGTCTTCGCGGTCACGTGCTCTCAACAACAACAGCTCAAACGTAAGCGATGATGCCATTGCTGGGTATTTCTCCATAGATTTGGGGATATTTTGGTCATTTAGTTATCTGATTCTTAAAGAATTACCCAGATATCTGGACATTTTAAAATATAAAATGATAAATTTTGTATTGCAATCTGGGTATATTTCTGGCCGAGATACCCAGAATCTAGGTATATATTCGATTTTTGTTCAATGCTATCACTGAACATAAGCGATTACCGATTTTCGTTAGAAAATAATTGTAACATTCGAGATAGACAAAACTTTCGGCTCTCACTGCTGGTTGCTCGATCTCGATTTAAGTGCGATTAAATTTTGTAGTCTGAATTAACCAATGAAAATCTATGAGAGAATTGTATCAAATAATTTTATTGGTTAGTTCGGACCACAAAATTAAATCAAACTTAAATCGAGGTCGAGCAACCAGCAGTCAGTCTCAGTGGAACGCCGATAGTCTTTCATCGGACTGAGAGTAGAGAGTGATTCGTTATTCCACGGTGCGGGGTACAGCGGGGTACCGCGGTTTTTCTGCGGAGAGCAGTTTGAAAATTTATTCAGCAATTTTTAGAGCCGCGGTCCAGGTCTGAGATATTCATGGGAGACCGCGGTACGGTTCTGAGACGCGGCGGTAGGGAAATCACAAATTTTAAAAGCGAGCAATGATCCGACAAAAATTAGCAAACTTTAATGCTATTAGTCGGATTAGTAAAATAGTGATTTTAGACCGCGGTTAATCCATGAAAATAGCACTAAGATCCATTAGAATAATTATTAATCAAACATTTTCTTTGCTTTTGAGCTCGGAGAGGGCCTGTGGTTGACATTTAAAGGGACGGTACGGGGTGCCGTTCAGTTTTTTGTGCGAGACGGTACCGGGGTATAATTTTTCATCTCTTGCCACTCTCTGGGGGCATATTTACAATGCCTACCCTGGAACAGGCTGTTTCCTCACTTCTTCTTACTTGTCTGACATCTGACTTAACCATTCGCGCGCTTTTCGCGCTGAGATCAAATCATTCACGGGCTGTGCGCTCAAGCGTGCGTGGCAGAAAGGTCGCACGTCGGCCCAACCCCTAAGACGGAAATTAATTTTCAGCGGATATTAAAAATCTTGCGGGCTACGAGAATCGGGCAATAAAAATTAGGTTTACATGTAGGCCTAGGAGAAGTCAGGTGAGGTACGGATTGAAATGCGCAAGGATCTTTGTCGTTAGCTCAGATCTTTGATCTTAGCTCGTTGTCGTCAGGCGTCGCGGTATTGCTGCCAAAAAGCGACTAAAGAAGGAGGAGCGCTTCTGTGCCGGCTCTCTTGCACAGAACCGGATTGTATAATGTATACAGTCCTGTGCTCCACATTGAACTGCAAAAAAAGATCAATTAATTCTTTATGCCAATTTCCTTTCCTTTGAGAAATATAGACTATCGTGCGCGGTTAGCGATTGCAATCTAAACCGCACGAGAGACACCACATACATGTATAACGTCCGAGTGACTTCAGTGATAAGCTACCATTGAACTACTATGGATATCCCAAGAAAGATTCTGAACATCTCAGTCACACATATCACTAGATTGCATGTTTACGATACTACAAGCCCCCATTATAAAACGCCAAACAATTTTTTTACCAAATATCCCGAGATATCTTGGGATTGCGTTAAGAATCTGAGCCATCAAGCACTGAAATATCCCTAAATCTAATGATATATCACAAGCAGTGACATGACAGTGTCAGACGACGCTGGCTGGCTGACAGCAGCACAAAGCACTCTATCATGCTCTCTTGTACCACGCATCATAACCAGTCAGATGTACATGGTGGTCCAAAATAGTTGACTCACAATTTCCACACGATACAGCAGAAGGCTTGCCTTTTAACGAATGCATTTTATAAACTATGAAACTTTGAGCATAGGTATATGTGTGCATTGTACATTGTTGTATGTGGTAATACACCAATCATACAATAGGACCTACCGTATTCTCGCAGAAATTGAATAATATTTGTAAGAGTTTGAACAGAATGATTGGACATGATCCAAAAATCATTCAAAAGCAACAATCTAATCCATTTTATATTCAAACCAAAGCTAACCAGAACAGCTGGAGGCTAACAATGTAGCGACTAGTCCGTGTCCAGACCCAGAGTGTTAAGTGTGTGATTTTAGTTTAAGGAATTTAAGGAATTTATTAAAATAATTATTTTATTAAATAAAGTATTTTAAATTATTTTTATATATAATATAAAATATATATAATTATTATTATTTATTTAAAATTTATTCGTAAGTTTAAGGAATTTAGATTAATTAAATTTATCGTAATTCGTGTGTAGTAACAAGGACTATCAGCGTCTGATTCTGCCCAAAGGGCCACGCACAGAACTGCTCCTCCTACTTTTGTTGCCTCTTACGACTCTCCCGGGGAGCTATGGGCTGAAGCCAATTATTTGTTTCCCAGATCGTATAGAGTTTTTTAGGCGCGTATGATGAAATGTGAAAGCTCAGGGTTCGGTTTTTTCCGCTACCGTGTAGGTGTATATAACCAAAGCGCACAAACCCATAGTCAGCGATGATGGATGCTGATGTACGATGACATTTCGCACAAATTACTAATTACTCGAGCGGAACGTCCTCGAGTCGAGCTCGGATCAAGCTGGGATCGAGCTCGGCTCGAGCTTATCGCCCCTGACACCGGCCCGTGTGTACATTCTACTACCGGCTGTCGGCGCAATTTCGTTAATTAAAAAGAAGTGGCGCGGTCAGTGGCTGACTGAAATGTCAGCCTGGCGAAAAGGCGCAGTGGGGCGCGAGAATGTCAGGAATACAGCGACCGGTCTACGTTGCGGGGGCTTCGTTATTATGTAAAGGCAAAGTGTTGTAACAATTAGCAAAGGTGACTATAGTAGTTCTGAGCGCTGAACGCCGAATTTTCAGTGTCCCCAATGACTTCCACGGACGTCGAAACGAACGAACAGTGCTTCTTTCTTTGAAAAATGAAGGCTTCACTTTTTCTGCTCACTTATTCGTGGTAGGGGACACATCTTTTGTCAAATATTTATGTACGCGCACTTTTTTCTTTAAGCTATGTCTTTAATATTTTTCTCGACCCTACAACTTTCACCTACTCTGCAAAAAAACGCTTTTTTATAGGCCTATCTGATGCCATTCTGCGCGGTGCTTATTCCTTTTACGGCTCCATTTTTTCTTTTCGAGCCATATTTTGTGCCCACAGTACTTTAAGTGTCCACCTTTGCCCTGCAGACGCTACTGCGCGATTATTGCCTACTACTAGCATAACTGCCCAACTGATGCGCTCAAGCTACAGGCCCCCATAGGCGGTAAAACTGGCGAAAACACAATTATTGCATGCAAGAAGCAGCGAGGCGGCTCATCTACTCACAGGGACACAGGAACGGGGGGGGGGGGGGGGGGCCGGGGGCCAATTCCTTCCCCCACTCGTGAAACGTGTGGGGGCGAATGTGCAGACGTGCGAACGTGCGTTAGCCCCCGCAGATTTTTGCCTCCCCCCAGGTTTGTTAATTTTAAGGCGTTTCTAGGGAAAAGATTCTCGTTAGCATCCTGGAAAGTATAGCGCCGATTTAAAGAGAGCCTTTTGTAAAGAAAAGTTCCTGTCAGCACCCTTCCCCCCCGCTCGCGAGTTTGGACTGGAGGGGAAAAACTTCATCATTTAACTTCCTTCCCTGACTTTGCCCCCTACACTCACAAAAACGTCCCGACGCCCCCGTCTCTTCAGAAGTTTCTCACCGCTGCCGCTGTGCGCGGGAAGCAGCGGGACTCGTAAACACGCTGGAAATGATTCTCGAGGCGCGTTGTCGGCAATTACGGGACGGGACGACGAGAAAGATCCCTGGCGGCCGTCCGGCAGCGAATAAGGCCGGTAGCGTGAGAGGATCGAGGCTGAGGGGGCAGTGCAGGCATAATTTAAGGGGTGTAGTCCAGCCAATTTGTCGAGACCATAGAGTGAAATGTGGAGTCCATAGGGCAAAAATGTGTAGCACTTTTAAACAAAAAATGGGTAAATAAATTGGTTAATTTGATGAATGACTGATAAGTTAAAGGGTCTATTCAGAACAATAGGCCTATATGTGAAGACCATAGAATTGCATGTTGAATCGACATGGAAAAAAATTGCAGTATGTACTCAATGTGTGATGACGTTAAGCTGAGGACATTAAGGGCTGGTTTCTCAACACGGATTTAATGGTGGTTCAGGATTTAACCCAACTTGTTGCATAGGCTAAATCCTGAACCACCAAATCGGTGTTGGGGAAACCAGCCCTAAGCTGATTTAAGTAAATTTCAAGCATATCAAGCTTATTACATTGAGTTATATTCCGTCATGATAGAAAGGTCAACCTCGCACCTCTCTCCAACGATCGCGTTCGTCTTGAGTGATGCCGCCGTCCTGGACCAATAATCGTCAAGGTCCGAGGCTAGAATGCGTTACCATGGCCACGGTACCTGCCGCGAAGGGAGTGTGGGAGTTAGGAGTGTATGCAAATGGTCGGAAGAGGACCTACATGTAAGTTTGCAGCATGCACGCAAGCTTAGAGAGTTAATGCAATATGCCAATGCGAAACATGTGTTTTTTGGTTACTTCAATTGTTGCAATACCCAGCAGACTGGGGTAATAATAGAATAGGTTTGAGCCCAGAGCTTCCCGGGCGACTTGTGTAACAATGCAATTGACTGCACGGCTGTGACTCACGCGCCGCGGCAGCAGTCAATAGAACTGTTACGTCACTTCGACGCTTGTATTTTAATTGCAAACTTTTCGTGCAGGAAAATCTAACGGTAATGCAGCGTTGGATATGCCAGACATACGTTATCCAACGTTGCATAGAACACTGAGGGCCGGTTTTTGAACGCCGTTTTTGTTGGATGACAGCTATTATTATTATTGCGTGTCGGACAAATGCGACGTCGCGTGATTTTGAGAGGAGAACAAGAGAGCGATGATGGAACATTTCCTGGGAACGTGCCACCTACTTCCTTTGATCGCA
Organism: Chamaedrilus cognettii; assembly: GCA_034695025.1. Classification (NCBI taxonomy): domain Eukaryota; kingdom Metazoa; phylum Annelida; class Clitellata; order Enchytraeida; family Enchytraeidae; genus Chamaedrilus; species Chamaedrilus cognettii. The sequence continues at coordinate 2,000 of JAQIWG010008582.1, read as the reverse complement.
CTGTGTTTTGAGAGATGAGCAATGTCACGGGCATAGACTGCGTGTGGGGGGAGTTTTGGATTGAAAAAAATATTCGTTTGGGCATGGTCAATTTTTGAATGAAAATAAATTAAAATGTCTCCCAGAAATTTTTCACTCCCGCTCAAATAATACGTAACCGACGAATCCAATTTTCAACTGTACATTACGCGTCGCAATCTGTTCTAGAACACAAACTGAGCCCATTAGATCACTTTGAACTGATTTGTTAAACTATCCGCTTTAACCTGTTTTTCAGTGCCTGTTCTCTATTTAGAATGCTCGAACTGCTACACAATTTCTTATTTATTTAAGGTTGTTGTTTGGCGCGCCTTGTGGAATTCGTTTTCTGTCTGTGTCACTGTTTCGAATTCAAACAAAAAATAAAACTAAATAACGACCTAAGAGTGTAAAAAAGTATTAGTATTAACTGGTAATCGCCTCAAAAATTTCTGTCAGCACCGCATTTCGCGAGTTTGTCTGGCGTGTTGAATGTCAATCCCCTCCCCACCAAATGAAGTTCAGCCTGTACGGCCCTGAACAACGTTTTTTTATTATTCACGTGTGTTACTTCAGTACATAAACACATATAAGAAATAAATGCACAGAGTGCCAAGTTACCTGGTTAAGCATAAGGAGAATACATCTCCGTAAAGGCAATATGCTCATGCCTAACCCCCCTTGCAGCAAATTGATGACAATTTAAAAATTTCCTCATAAGTTACAAACGAAAAAATACATAATATACTATATGAGAAAGAGAATACAGATGAAGAGACCATGACGTGCACCATGAATGTTGTCACCACAAGGAACGTTTTTTGAAGAATATTACCAGTAAGCAATACTTAAAGATAGTGGAGTTTGATTTTTATTCCGTAATTCTAAGAAATGGTGTGAGTGTGAGATCCAAACAATATTTTGTCTCAATGCTAGCGAGACGCCTAACTACAGGCCATTGCCTAAAGGCTAATTACGCTATGACTTGTCGACTTTTTTTATGCTAACGTGGTTAGGCTGAATCGCTGAAAATATGAATTAGTTTGAATTGGGATTGGCGTTGTGCTGACGCTTTATCTGCGTCTTTGTTCGGTATCATGCTACAAGTACAGCTTTACTTGCATTTTTATTTGGCGTAATGCTACATGCGCATCTTTATTTGCATCTTTATTTGGCGTAATGCTACATGCGCATCTTTATTTGCATTTTTATTTGGCGTAATGCTACATGCGCATCTTTATTTGCATCTTTATTTGGCGTAATGCTACATGCGCATCTTTATTTGCATCTTTACTCAGCATAATGCTAGCTTCATTTGCTTATCATGTTCTTCTTTTAAAAATACCAAGTTTATTCTCTGACCTTATCATCTCGCGTGCGAACATGGGACAAATCCGGATCTACATGTAGTTCTAGAGGATACCTTCCAGCCTTATCTTTCTTCCAGGGGCTCCAATCAGTCGTCAAAGTCGGCTCAGTCCTGGGCCTAATCCCATTTATTCCATGCCAGCAAGCCATGCAGTGTCAGGTGATGTCAGGATTAGGCTCGTGACTGACCTAAGCTGAATCCACAAAGGGATAACTTTCGCTATGAATGTGTATAGCGAGCAGTATGCTCATGGTTAAGTTTAGTAGGCGTAGTAAAGCAAGATTTTTTCGTAATTATTGTCCGCCTAATTTGTGTAACAGGCATGCGTAGCACAACGCGTGAAAAGCAACCATGATGGCGTTTGCCTATACGTCTGTTTTAGAAGGAACAGGCGTAACGCTCCGCGGGGGGGGGGGTGCTAACTGATCATTTTTGCTTCCCAGACTATCTTCAATTTATGTTTCTAGGGGGAGCAATTGCCCCTTTCCGCCTTCCAACAAAAGCTCTGGGGGGGTGGATTGTCCCCACTGCCCCATCCACTGCTTTGTAGATTATTATTTCTGGGGGCGCGATTGCGCCTGTCCGCCCCCCCACCGAGCCCTGGGGGGGGCGA